>SZWC01002333.1:85813-103513 GCA_023375785.1 Penium margaritaceum | reverse complement strand
TTCCAACAGAATGTCCTTGGCTCACCCCTGCCTTCGCGTGATCCTGCACGCTTTCCCGCCGCAACTGGAGCTCCCAGACATCCTGAACGCCCTGGGGCCGCAGCTCCCGGACACCTAGCATCGCATTGACAACAGGCCGCCGTCTCGCCCGAGCTTGTCCCGCCCTCGTTTTCAGAGGAGTCCATGCGGTAGCTTAGCCCCGCATCGTCCGAGGAACGCTGCAAGCATGAGAGCATGAGCATCTGGTCACAGGAAGCCAGTCTCCTTAAGGGAAGCTCCGCCGCTGTGGTTGCAGATGCAGTCCATACGTTCCTCGGGGGACTTCCGCCGAACGCCTGAGAACCCCAGCCGTCACATTCCAAGACATTCATTCCTCCTTTCCGTCCTCGGAGTCCCCCCCCTGATCCTTCACCTGCACCAACAGTCAGTAAGAGCTCTCGACTCACGCGAACCTCCTGTTGTCGCCCGCCACACGACGCTTCCCTCCCTCCCTCTCGCCGGTCCTCCCCTTGGTACAGAGTGCAGTAGTCGTTGATGGCACCGCGGGCAGATGTCAGCTGCGTGGCACAGCAATCCTCGGATAGCCAGCGACGACGTTTCCGACGGCCAGGCCATCGTTTTGCTGCGGCCATTTCGGAGTGCCGTGTCATTCGGTTGGTCGAAAGATCCTGCCTACTAGCAACGGCGACAGCAGGCGTTTCGCAGTCGTTCACGTGTGTCTCGAGCTTTGACGATACCTCCTGTGAGGGGATACCTTTGGCCGGAGGCAAAGCACGCAAGCAAGCAATCTAGTGCTTCAGCGAGCTGGCACGCCAGTAGTTGACACCGGGCGCAAGGATGCAAGCCGGCACCATTGCTCGGGGAGGGTTGGGGCTGCGCTGGACGGGAGCTCCGCTTGTCATCGTGAGGCGTACGCCAGCAGTGTGTGGGTGCCGCCCCCTCCCCGCCCGGCTCTGCTGCGCCGTTCTGGGGCGGAAAGAACATGTCCGCACATGCTCCTTCCGCGAGCGTCGTGTCAGAGGATGTCCGAAACATCGCGCTCATCCTTATCGGTTTGTCACGATGATGGGCACAGCGCCATTTCCTGAAAGACAACATGGGAACAATATGGCCTTGTCTACCATGGCATGATTGTACCAAGACATGGGCATGACATCATGCCCACCATGACGACCGCGTCAGTCACTCAGCCGTGCTCAGGTTCATGGATTAGAGCAGACTCCGGTTTGGATGGAAATGACTCAGGTTGCTTCCTGGTAGAGGCCCACGCATGGAGAGGAAGCTTGCCTCAAACCTGACTTGAGGACATTACTTGCTCCGCCTTAAAGGGAAACGCACTTTCCCATACGCAGCCATCCGGACTGTTGGTCGCGGTCGTTACTGACCGTAGCCCCAGCGGGTTGCATCCGGCACGCGGCCCGCCCAACGCGAGGTCATTCCCTTGAAAANGCATGACATCATGCCCACCATGACGACCGCGTCAGTCACTCAGCCGTGCTCAGGTTCATGGATTGGAGCAGACTCCGGTTTGGATGGAAATGACTCAGGTTGCTTCCTGGTAGAGGCCCACGCATGGAGAGGAAGCTTGCCTCAAACCTGACTTGAGGACATTACTTGCTCCGCCTTCAAAGGAAACGCACTTTCCCAAACGCAGCGATCCGGACTGTTGGTCGCGGTCGTTACTGACCGTAGCCCCAGCGGGTTGCATCCGGCAGGCGGCCCGCCCAACGCGAGGTCATTCCCTTGAAAAGGATAGGCGAAGAGGTCTGCGAGAATCGCAAGCAAGTCGTAAGAGCGACATGTGCAACTGAAGCGTCGCACGGAGGTCTCGCGAAGAATCGCGACAGCTTTCAGGTTTGACTGTAGCCAGCAAGGCGCATGTGCATAATCCGCAAGTTGCGACGTCGTATGAAATCGGATTTTAGCTGCCCCGGCCATATCCAACACTGATCGGACGGCTGTGAACGGATATAGCTACAGGGAGGAAGGTAAAGCGGCACACTCGCAGCAACATTTCATTTTCGCGATGGTGATCAAACATTGCTGCGGCCCGGACGTGCTCAGACGAGTGCCTTGGACGCGCGCGCAAAAGGCGGCATGTGCGTCGCCTGTAACAAAGGATTATGTGGTCAATGTTCACTTGATGCCTCAAATTGGCCTGCTTCGATTCACAAACCACACACAATTATTTTTGGTGAAGTATTCACACAGCCGATCCCGACTTTTCCATTCTCAAATCGAAGCAAACTGCTTGACAAGTGCTGAATCCGACTAGGTTTTCATTTTTCAGTAACAAGGCCGCCAAAGACACCTTCAATATAGCTTTGGCATGGTGTACCAGTCTAGCTACTCGCCAAAATTCAGGTAATTCAACTAGAATGTATACAATATCCTCATAAATAAACTCACTGAATTCATCTTCACATGAAAAAATTTCTACGAGAATTTTGAGACATTCAAATTCCGTTGTCACCTAGCTCTTTTTGCAAGAATATACTCAATGATTCAATTTTCTTTCATGAACTATCTTTGCATTGATTTATCCATAAAATCCAATATCTATACGAACAATCATGAACATAACAGATCACCACATGCCTACAAGACCCTTTCCATGAAAGAGATTGACTCTTCCAACAGCATGATGCTCTGAACTTCATGATTATGTTTCGTAAGCAACTTTCAGAATTTTTGGCAATGTTTTCTAGTCAAAATTGCGCGTCAAATAATTTCACCCCAATAGAGATTTGCAGCGGCCATTATTGATTTTGCGCATTTGATTGAGACATCAAGAAGACAACGCTTTGTACCACATACAAACATTTTGAGTTCACGGTCATGCCGTTCAGACTCACAAATGACCCTCCAAGTTTTAGGATGATAATGAAGAATAGTTTTTGGTTGTCCATTAATGACATTGTTGTCATTTACCTCAGATATATCTTGTTGTATAGCCACACCCCGAAGGAGTATAATGGACATTCATGAATAGTTCTTAAGGCTTTGAAAATTGAAATCTTCTATAAGAAACTCTCAAATTGTGGTTTTGATCTACGTTTGATGAAGTTTTGGGCTACATCACCAGTGGTGGATGGATCACCAAGGGCACAAAGAAAGTGGAGGAAATCCCTGGTTAGCCAACGCTCACCAACATTCCGTTTGGACGTGTGTTTTTTAAGATTCTTTCACTACAACCGTCCATTCGTAAAGGACTACAACCGGGTTTCAATGTCTGTCTTTGATCTCACTCGCAAAAGAATCGGGTGGATTTCAAAAGACAACAAACACGAAGCATTCAACCTTTTTAGCATCTACTTAGTTGCCAGCCCTAAAAGCAACATATCTAATCGTAGACTACGTCATCGTTACCGACGCGTCCGATTGAGCAATCAAAGTTGTTCTCCTTCAAGACAACATTCTCGGAGGAGAATCTGTTGCGTTTGTGTCATAATTTTTGCGTGGACCAAAACTCAACTACGCGTTGCACGAAAAAAATGCTCTTGGTTGTTCATGCATCCTCTCTTCCTAAAGATGTGGCGGCTGCCGCAGTATCAGCTCTTGCCTTTGTGCAAAGCTTGCTGTCACACCAAGACCCACCGTGTTTATGGAGTCAGTGCCAAGATCTGCGTTCCGACCTATCCTTCGTGCAAAATCGGTGAACGTACCTTCTTGCACACCCCTCTAGCCGGTTCCATGCCGCTTAATGGCCGCATCAGGTGAGTTTGCATTACCAACCCTCACAATCCCCGTGCTATTGCTCCCCTCCTCCATGACGCATTTGATGTAAGACATAGAATGCCATAGCAGATTGATGCCCGAGTTAGTGATGACGTCAGCCGTCAGCCTCGTGAGAGCTGTACGGCGTGCGTTAGTCGTCAGCCTTACGTTAGCCATGCATCAGTCGTCATGGCGATGAGTCAATCGTACATCAGCCGCCAGTCGTGCGTCACGTATGTGTCAGCCATCAGCCGTGTGTCAGCCAAGTATCAGCCGGCAGTCGTGCGTCAATCGTTAGCCGTTTCTTCACCAACCGTTTGCTTCCTATTGTCAGCGATGGCGTCAGCCATCAATGGAGGTCAGCCGGCAGCCATGCATGAGCCGTCAGAGCCACGTGTTGTGCGTCAGCCATCATAGCAATGGCGTCAGCTATAAGTTGACAGCGACGGCATGAACCGTCTACAATGGCTAACGTGCATCACCCGTCATAGCAGCCGCATCAACTACCAGTTGATAGCGACGGCGTCAGATGTGCATCAACCGTCATAGTAACGGTGTCAGTTGTCAGTTATCAACAATGGCCTCAGCTATCAACTGTGCATGAGCCGTGAGAGTGACGGTGTTAGGCGTTAGTCGTGTATATGTCTGCCAACAGCCATCAATTGTTAGCCGTGTGTCATCCGTCAGTTGTTTCCGTCAGCCGTGCGTGAGCCGTCAAGCGTCAGGTGTCGGCTGTTTGCGTCAACATCTACATTAGCCATCAGCCGTCAGTAGTCAGCTGTCAGCGATGGCCGTCTACCGTTAGCGTCTACCATTCACCGTCAGTGGTAGTAGTTAGCGTCGGCTGACGGCATCAGCATGAACTGTGTGTAAACCAACATCCAATTGTGCTTCTAGCCTTTACTTCTCTATTTTTGCATCAATCATACTTCTAGTCTCTACTTAGTACACTGAATAACCATGCCATGCATTCCACATTTTGTGAACCACATGCCACATGATCTTAGTTTCCTTTAGTTTTGATTTATCTGCCATGGAGTTAGAGGTGGTGAGGTGGCAACGGATAACTGGTTGCGCTTTACGCCTCTCATAAAGACAAGTGCGTCGAGGTTCTACAATGCTAAAAACCCATGTCGCCCATGTTGTCACCTTTGTCAGATTTGAATTCCCCAATGTTGACTTCACCCGCGGTGAGCGGTACCAACACTACAAATTAAGAGGAGTGTGGCACATCGGGAGCTAGTGGGAAAAAGCAACGTAGTACCCCCAAAATGAGTAATGATTACTCGTGTTCTGAGAAGGAAGACGAAGATGTGTGTAGGATGAGGTACGAATTGCATAATGAGTGGTTTTCTTTGCTCAAGAACATTGGAAAGTATCCATATCGTGAAATTGAGGAACGTATAACAAAAGAGAATGCAACTTTATGTTGGTCCTTCCATGCAATACTTTTATAAGCAAGGGCACCTCTAAACGAGGTATGCCACCATCTAGAGCGAACTCGGTAAGGGTGGTACCAATGGTAGGATTCTACCCAAGTGGTTCACTTGGGTTGTTATGTACAAACGGTCAAAGCTAACTTTCCATTATTGGGTGATGGATGGAACCGATGCCGAGGTCAAGCACCCACCTCCAAAGACGGTAAGTACTCAAGGGAAAGTGAAAGTCGATCTATCAATGAAGACACTTGTGAATGACATTCATGGAGTGTGGAAGAATTTGGATGTTGGTGTCAGGAAAATTAGATGTCTCGTTGAACACCTCAGTAAGGGGAAAATCCAACTTTCTGCTGTTAAAGTTGTAGCTGATAATGAAGATTCCATTAGCAAGTGGAAGGACATTGATGCGTGAGAGCTTGTGGAAGGAGAGGAGGGTGGGGAGGAGTGTGGTGGATCAAATGTGACCGCGGATAATGATGATTGAGATATGTCGTGCACAAGATGCATTCTTTGAAGTATAGAGTAATGCTTCACGATTTTGATCTTAATTGTTTATTGTTATGAAAGAAATCATGAATTTGATAACAGAAGGATTTTATTTTTGTTAATTTGAAAATTCAAAAACAAATGTGTCCAAAACGTAAGACGATTTCATAAGTGGGGACATATGTATAGTCTTGTTTTAGCTCTATGTGCACTATTTCACGTCCGCACGCAAGTGTTCCGAGAATTCAAACGCCGCCGTCACCGGGTGGCAGGACTGTCGAGTGTCAATCAGCCGCCGATGCCCACGTTTCCTGCCGTCGGCGTCGAACAAGTCTCCTTGAAAAAAAACAAAGCTCGAGTTCAAAATCAAGGTTATAACTTGACCTATTTCGTTCGTAATTGAAAACATAGAAAAAAAGAAATTTCTTAACGAATCTAAGCTACAACCTTAAAATTGTTTGGGACCATGAAATCATGAATCAGTACGGTACTTCAATGATGTCCTAATCATCCATGACACATTTGGCAACTTAGTAATGCATCGTAATGATAACATCAACTCTAGTTTGTCATGGGTATTGATTGAGAAGTAGAAGACACACTCCAATATGTTATGTTGACTTCCTCTTCTTTTGGAAGCGTCACATGTACAACTCTGATTAGAAATAGATGGTCATCATACATGAAGACAATAAAACCATGTAATGAAAACCTTCTCCCGTACTCTAAGAAATTTCATAGAATGTGACATCATCATCACCTATTGCTTCTATGGCAAAGCTATCATTCTTCCCATAGGCGCCTTGCTAACTCCTTGCTCTCTGCCATGGCGGTGCTGTGCACGGAAACACTCTCATCCGTCACTTCCACCCTCTCTGCCAATCTTATCTTGGATTTGGCTTCTGGAATGCCAAGGAGTGCAATATCTTCATGTGCTGAATTCCTTGCTTGAAAGTTCCTTGCCGTGCTTACCTCCATGTTGGCCGTGCTATTGATGGCGTCATACCACCATGCCATGTTGAATTCGTCGCCATAAGCAAGGCACATGTCGTGTATATAGTCATTCTAGTACCAAATTGACTCTTGTTGAAATATGGTTGATACTCCTACAACCCTGGGCCTGCCACCTTAAAAGGTAGCAGCATGTATGGACGACATGGATGCGCTACGCTGCTGACGATCTTGCATCCGTAAAGGTCACCTACATGAATCCTCTTCCATAGACAACTGTTCTTGAAGAGGCACCAATTGTGTAGGGACCCTACCCATTCGACGTGATAGTCATTGCTCAGCCGACAACTACAAGAGAACGGAGTAGAAGCCCTTTAGATTGTAGTAGCTTTCCTTGTCTTCAGCTGGACCAATGAATGGAATGTGAGAGCCATCGAAAGCACCAACAACTCCTGGAATGTACCTCATTACTGCAAATGCATCTTCCTTGCATCAAAACTTCTCAAAGGTCGGCCACGTGACATACTGACTTTTGAAGGCATGCCTAAAGGTTAAGTAAAACTCCACGCACAACTCATTGGTGCTTGCGATAGATATCTCAAAGTGCTTGGCAGTTGCTTGATGGCTCATCCCGTAGGCAGGTCAGAGAAGAGGCATGGCGACTTTGACATCCACAGGGATACATCGACGGAAGTTTGCATCTTGACGTTCAAGGTATGACCTCAGGTTCACCACAATGTGGTCAAGTAACGCAGGGCCTATGCGGATCATGGTCTTCATGACTTCGTTACGACGACCATTTAGCCAACTGGGTGATTGTTGAGGCAGTCGAGGCTAGGCCCATGGCACGAGGTCTATGACGATTAGTGAAGTGGAGGAAGGTGAGATGTGCAATTTCTGCATGAAGAATGCAGAGCTCATGACCTACGCACTAGTGGATGATCAAAACAGCCATGTCACCATCAAATGGGTTAAGATCGTCCATGGGTTCACCGAAAATTGTCATCAGAAGGAGAATGTTGTTCTCTTCAGTACTGGTAGCCTGAGCGAAGAGTAGGATGGTGGTTGTTGGAATGGAGGAGTTAGGGTTTTTGCGCAAATGAGGTTGTTTGGAGTCTAGCTTATTGTGCAGTGGAAGTGACTCAGAGGCTCTTTCCTACTTTTTTCCCCATCCGTTGGTGGGGTCAAGTGCCCACTGACGTCAGAGCGATCCTGGATGAACGTTCAACAATTCTTTAAAATAGAGGACGACTTCACTTCGACTAGCAGATTCACCCTGCTTACGGACGAACTTTGTCGGCGACAGAATGGGCACTTGGTGGTTTCACTGTAAAACCTACAATTTCTATAGGGATCAGGATCCAGGGGTTGTGATTCCTGCTAAACCCCTAATGCACGCTTGTAGGCGTCCTTTTTCAACAGGGGTCAGTGTGAAAAGACCCATTAAAAGGGGCCCCTGTAGTTAGACGCGCAAGCAACCAGGGCTCCAAGATCAAAGTTCCCAAGTTCTGAAAAGGGAAATTCCTTGTTTAGGTTATGACCTTAGGCGAAGTGATGGGTTGTCTTCTTTCAAGTAAAGGTCTACGGTGGAAACCATCGTACTCGTGACCATGACGTCTTCCCTATCCTCCGCCGTGCAAATGTGGGACACCTCGCCAAAGCTCTTGTGCTCCAGGTCCATGAGACTAACGTTATGTACTTCCCCCATCACCGATCAACTAATACCTTAGGCTCTTTATGCAAAAACCAGCTCGCTTTAGATCCTTGTACACCAACCATTTCCCTCTCTCACTATCCCTATGTGATCTTTCATCTTACTTGGAGCAAAGATACTCCCAAGGACAAAGGTTATTCTTGCCCTTCTCGTCGACCAAGGTATCACGCGATCATCCATGAAGAAGCTCGTCGAATATTGGTTCTGCGACCTCCTCGTCTGCAACCTTTCCAATGGCAAGTCCATCATCTCTGCGATCCAACACGTCAAGAAACCCACCCACTGCAACGCGGTCCGTGCGGCGGCAGAATCTGGCCTGACCACTCCGCTCTTTCTGGATCGCGCAACTGTCCCTTTCCCCACCCTCCTGTGCTTTCTCAACAAGCGCAATCCCAAAAAAGAGAACATAGTTATTGCTGTCTAAGGAAGTCCAGCAAGGAAATACTTATGTGCGGAGGCATGAGTTACCCTAGATTGGTAATGGAACAATATCTCCGAGTGACCTTACATCCTTTTAAATGTGCCTATCCCTCGCTTTTGAGGTCATTAAGACGATATCTCTCTTTGAAGGGAAGATGGCAATTACAAACCATGTCACGCAATCTCCTCTTGGAGAAACATTCCTACACACGGGAAGATACAATACCACCCGCTCTGTAACCACAAAAGACCATTAGATGAACAAAATCCAAAGATTGACTCATTGTACAACCAATTTTTCCTCACCTCTCCCTATGCAACTGACAAATTGTCGACAACTATCGTTCTTTGATCTGCCAAAATCTTGAACAAAGTGAACCCTCACCAAGTATCGAAGGATTCTCCCTCCCCTCTACGTTCCAACCCCCCAGTAGCACTTGAACATGACTTTGACCAACACAAAGAAGAACCGCAGACGTCGAGTAATCTTATCCATTGCCCCCTTTCTCTCCCCACTCCTTTCCTCTCTTGCCCCAACGATAGTCCCCTCTTACTGATCAACTCCCCCCTCCCAAATCAATGTACACATGGCGAAACAACCGATCCCACAGTTGGCCCTCCCTCAGGTCGCGTACGAAGGCCTTCCCATGTTGATTTCCGAACAGCTCACCCGGACGCAGGACAACATCATATTACAGGTCCTTTTGATCAGCCCACAAATGGTCCAAACGGCAATCCCAGCCCAGTAGCTATCCCACAAAGCGCCTGGCGCACCTCCCACCCTCCCCATCTTCCCAACTCCCTTAAAATTGCAGTACTGAATGTGAATAGCCTTGTTCCCAAAAAGAAGTGGGACACTTTGCTTGCCTTTGCCCGTTTCCACAAATTGGATATCATTGCCCTCCAGGATACTTGACTCACAACCCCTATCCTTAAATGGTCCCTTGCCCTCAAACTAAAAGCAGAGATTCTCCCGTCACAATCAATTGGCGACATGACCAACATTGTGCTATTCGATGAAGATATCCTAGCTAAACAAACACGCACTCATGAATCAAGAAGGTTTTGACATGCATCACAAACATGTCAAAATTTCACATTCGACATAATCACCACCTATTTCTTAGCCCAGGCAAAAGCACGACTTCATTTCATCGAACATGACTTTTGCCCCTTCTTGGATAACCAGTATGATCCCCACATTATCCTTGTCGGAGACTTTAACTTTGTGGAGCAACCCCTTGACCGTACCTCAAAGAGAACTAACTTTCGCGAATCAAGTCTTTTCCAGCTTTTCTCGAGTAAGCACCTCCTTCAAGACACCTTTCGAAAACACAACCCAAATGAAATCTCCTTCACCTTCATATCAAAGCAAGGAGGAGGATCTAGAATCGATTGGTTCTACCATTCATTTGAACTGGATACAATCCTTTCCTCGAGCTCTCACCAAATCCTTTTTCCGGGACTCTCTCACCACAAACAATGTGAACTACTACTCGTGAACCACTCCATCATGCCACATCGCAGCCCGGGCTTTTGTATCTAAACGTCACTCTCCTCAAGAAGCAAAAGGCCCAACATTTTGCATCTCACATAACTTCATCCTCAAACTGGGGTGAACTCAAGACCAAAGCAAAAGAGTTCGTTGTACCATACTCCATTGTTAAAAACCGGCGACGATCACACACCCTTAAGTTCCATATTCGACAATCACAGGTCGTCACATACAAAGCACAACGTCAACCAAGTTACCACAATCATCAAGTGCTCGTAGCCCTCCAAACCCACCTCAAGTGATACCTCCTACATGAACAAGAATTTCCTACTCTTAAGGCTCGCATTCGAGCTCAAACAGACTCAAAGATTCCCTCACGATTTCTATCCAATAGAATTCGCAAGAGACTTAGATTGACTTCAATCCCCTCCCTCCTTCATCAAGTGGTCCTAAAGGCAAACCAAGAATTGATACGACAAACCATCCACACTTTTTACCCTCGTCTATACCAAGAGAAACCTGCCATTCCTACATCCAACCCCTTCTTTAGGTTCCCACACAAAATAGCCCCCTCGCACCTTGCGAAGACACTTATTCTTCCATTTATAGCACAAGAGGTCAAGGAAGTCCTAATGACGCTCCCACGGGGTAAATGTCCCAGCCCCGATGGAATCCCCGCTGAATTCTACATTACCATTTCAAACCATTTCCTCCCTCATCTAATGGCCTTGAAGAATAAGGTCTTCTCCCTTGATGCTCACCCATTTTTAGACGCAAAATCACTACCTCCATTACAACCCTCATCTTCAAGAAGGGTGATAACCAAGATACCGTCAACTATCGGCCAATTTCTCTCTCCGGATTACAAAATTCTTGCAAAAATCCTTGCCAACAGGCTAGCATCCATCCTGCCACACATCATACACCACGACCAAATGGGATTCATTCGCGGACGTAGCATCAAAACCACCATTTCTGAAATCGTGGACTTTCAACACTGGGCCACACAGAACTTCCCAGAGGCAGGCCTACTATTTGTAGACTTTGCCAAAGCCTACGACTCTCTCAACAGGTCCTTCCTATTTCACGCCCTTTGTCACATGGGGATCCCTCCACTTTTTTTTTCTTGGGTTGAAGCACTCCATCACCTTTCCTCAACACGCATATTGGTCAAAGACTTCCTAACAAGTGAAATTGCCATAAACTCTGGTGTTTGCCAAGGATGTTCTTTAGCTCCATATCTCTTCAATGTGGTATAGAATTCGTTGCCAACACGATTCGACACAAACTCCCGGGTGTACGAATGCCGGAAATCCTTGTCAAAACGTTCGCTGGTTACACTGATGACACAACCATTTTCCTTAATCATGCTAAGGAAGCCACCTTGACCATGTCCCCCCTTGAACAAAGTGTTGTTGTTACTAGACTCCACGTCAACCAACAAAAGTCTCGCCTCACAATTTTTTCCTTGGCCACCTCAGGAGTCGCCCCACTCGCCATCCCCCTTCTTGGACCCAATGAAACGGAATGAGTGCTCGACATCAGTTCTCCCAGGCATATGATCCTGGGCACACATGGGACCCCCTCATGAAGGTCGTACAAGGAAGTATCCAAAAGTGGAATAACATCTATCCAACAATTAAAACCAAAGTATCCTTGGTAAACTCATACATTCAACCAAAGTACCTTTACTAAGTTGATGTTGTCCCCCCTCCCATTAACATCAAGAGAATGCTCCCCAATATCTTTTCCTCCTTCCTTTCCTCACACCACTTGCACAAGCATATTGCCTCCACCTCTCTCAAACTCATACCGCTCGCAGTCGCCAGTGTCGACCCGAGAGATGGAGGACCACGATGGTTCATCCCATCCACAAAATTGGTGCGCTTCACGCCAACTGGGTCTACTCCCTCCTATCGCCACCCCTTCGCCGATGGAAGATTGTCTCCCTCTCCTCCTAATCTTTCCGTTATCAAGGAAATTTCTTCACTCTCTCACACATCTTGAAGTCTTTGCCCTTACACCTATCTGAGCGATGGCAAGCATACACCCACGCCTGCTTCGCGACCAAGCCGACAATCCTCCCTCCAATTTAGTGCCACGACGACCTCTTAGCATAACCACTAGCTTTAAACAAATGGATCCGTTGCTCGTCAAACGCACCCTATGGCATCCGCGCACGTGAAGTTTTCCTCCTCCACAAACAACTCCGACTTAACAACATATGCAAGATTACACCCGCATAGTCATATTGTAAGTGCACCACCGCAGAACTAGCGACCCGTGGTTTCACCCCTTCGGAAGTTAGACTTTGAAACAAGATCTTTTGATCATTACCACAGGATTGGCAAACAACTCTATCCTCTCCTCCATCAGCCTTTCATCTAACCTCCCTATCCGAGTTTTTTATTCAAAGAGGATCTTTCTCAATACATCCACATGAGATCTATCTACCTCCGCATTAAAGCCCACCATTCCTACTTTGTGTGCAAGCGTTCTCCATTAACGTTGAGACCAACCTTCTAACCCCCCCACAGTCGGCTCCTGTGGGTTCACCTCCCCATCCATGCGGCTACACCCGCCTTCGCCCGGGACAACAAATGTATTACCCATGCTAGACACACACTCTTCCCTGCTCATAGATTCTCTAGCCTTGACGAACCCCCCCCCTTACAAAGCAACTATTGGGCTCCTTCTCTCCGCCACGTAGAACTGTAGCCCCTCTCTTGAAGTGGTCCCAACAAGCACCAAACGGGCTCAACTGGAAAGCCATCCTTCCAATCTTCTACCACCAAATTCTTCCTCCCAAGGCACGAGATGTCCTCCTCCGCATCCTCTTGCGTTCTATCTGGGTGCGATGACGTTATCACTTCCTCCCAAACTCAGGCAATTGCCCGCGATGCAACCGAGAAGAAACAATTGAACATTGCTTTTTTGACTGCCCTTGCATAGCTCGAGGTACCAAACTACTTTCCTGGATAAATCGCTCTTACTTTTCAGGCCGCAGCCCACACGAATTTGACCTCCATTTCTATGCTCCACGCAACAAACAAACCCGAATTCTTTAGGGCCTCATACTCGGGTCCTATATGCACCAAGTTTGGCTTCAACGATGCGAATCCATCTCGCACCCTGGCGTCCCCTTCCAACCTTACCTCCAAGCCCTTCTTCACATAATCCCCTCACAAGCGCTGATTTTCCTCGATTCTTGATCCTCAGAATGCTTCCAAGCTACAATAAGGGCTCTGTCCAACCCAAGTCTTCTGAAATGGGATCGCGGAGTGAGAACCTTCTTTGCATCTAAAAACCTCTCAAAACATCTCCAAGCATCCACAAACTAATGAGCCGGGCTTGCCTTAGGCATATCAAACCCGCTCCTCTTTTTTGTCGTTGAGAGTGTTACGACACTCTCACTAAGGGTGGTTTTAGTGGGTGCGACTCCAAAAAAACCCCTCAGAGTACCTTCCCTGGCGTGGTTTCCCCCACGTGGAGCAACAGGTTGCATGTAAAGTTCGTGCCGAAAGGTACAGATGTAGGTTTCCACCTGTAGGGCGCAAGCCAAAAGAAAGAAAAGAAGGAAAAAACAAGAGGCAGTTGTTGCACGCAAAGCGTGCATAGTACTTTTGCTTTCTTACATAGTTATAAAGCAAAAGTATTCATATAGTATGTCTTAATAGGCTAAATGATTGCTTGCAATCTAGACCACACAATGGAAGGTTTGTCATGAGACTTTACGTCATCCGTGGAAGCCAAAACTGGTTGTGAATGGACAGCCAAAATGTCACCCGCATTCGTTCAAACTAATTTTTTTGTGCGCCCTTGTGTGCTCTTAAACATTGTGTATGGTGTGGGCGAACTCTTCCTAAATTACTCCAAGCTATGCCGGATTTTCTCGAGCTTGTGTGGATGTAAAAGATAGAAAACCACAAGAAAAAATTGAACGAATGCGCTTGATAGTAGAGTATTATGTATATCAATTCACGAACATATTGAAGAAGAACCTCAAAAGGCATTTCTTCTCGTTTTTTATGAATATGGTTTTATCGGATGATGATTTTATTTAAATGAGATTATTGTTTTCTTGTATTGTGAGCATGGTAGTTTCACACATCTATTGTGAACTTCAGAAAAAGAGATCTTTGACAAATTTGGATGCATTTTGAATGTTTCCTTATGTTATGAAAAAATCGTTTTTGTAAGTATAGGCATAATTGTTTTCTTTCATCTTTTTCTACGACGTTGGTTGGATTTTTTTTCTTTCAATTGCATTTGGACCCTTCTTGAAGCCGGGTTCAGGAGTCTCAAGATTTGACCATGATGATCAGTAGCGTGAAACATGATAGGGCGAGGCCGAGGAGGAGCGACATAGAGGAAGAAAAACATGAAATTCTGCTAGCCGATGGACTGGAGGGGTTGGACCAACCCAACGTACTGTCCTTACCCTTTGGTCCTGGCGTCGGACCAATCATTCGTAATATCCGGGGTCTCTCTGGACATCTAGGTCGATGTCCGTGATTTTTGGGTTACATAGTAA
Source organism: Penium margaritaceum (assembly GCA_023375785.1). Taxonomy (NCBI): domain Eukaryota; kingdom Viridiplantae; phylum Streptophyta; class Zygnematophyceae; order Desmidiales; family Peniaceae; genus Penium; species Penium margaritaceum. The sequence goes on along the minus strand of SZWC01002333.1, from coordinate 88,757 downwards.
CCCTGTTACAATCGCTTCGCGTGCCAAACGACGCTGAGGAAAATTGTGATTGGTGGATTTGTCATTTTCTTGACGTATCCACTAATCAGGGTGCGAGAAATTGTCAGACTGTATGCTCCCCCAAGTCCACAGACGCATGGCTGAGGTCTGCTTAGGAGAAAATAATCACGGACGTCGACCTAGATGTCTGGACAGACCCCGGATACTACGGAATGACCAGTCCGACGCCAAGAGAAAAAGGTAAGGACTATACGTTGGGTTGGGTCCAGCCGCTCGAGTCCCCTTGCGAGCAGAATTTTATGTTGTTTTTCCCCCTCTATTTCGCTCCTCCTTGGCCTGGCCCTGTCCGGTTTCACGGAACTGGTCCTCATGGCAAGCTCTTTAGACTCGTGAACCCGACTTCAAACAAGGTCAACATGCAAATGAAAGAAAATAAATTCAACCAACATCATAGACGATCTCTTTTTTCTTGAAAAAGATAAGATCTTTTTACTTGTGCCTAAAATTACATCATCTGATTTTTTATAATATAAGGAAACATCCAAAACTCGTCCTCATTTGTCGAAGATCTTTTTTTGTGAAGTTCATGATAGAAGTGTGAAACTAGCATGTTCAAAACAAAAGAACATATTATTCTCATATAAATGAATTCATCATCTGATAGAACCATATTCATGAAAAAGACCGAGAAGAAATGCCTTTAGAGGTTTTTCTTCAATACGTTGGTGAATTGTTATTCATAAAAGTGTATCGCCAATCGCATTCGTTTAGTTTTTGGTTATGTCTTTTTCGCTTTTACATCCACACAAGCTGGAATTAATCTAGCATAGCTTGAAGTAATTTGGGAAGAATTAACCCAAACCAAACAAAATGTTTAAGAGCACACATGGGCGAACAAAAAAAATTAGTTTGAACGATTGCGGGTGACAGTTTGGCAGTCCATTTACAACCATTTCTGGCGTTCACGGACGAGGTAAAGTCTCATGGCAAACCTTCCATTATGTGGTCCAGATTGTGGGCAATGTTTTAGCCTTTGCTCGGTTACTATGTAACCCTATGCACGCTTTGTGTGCAACACCTGCCTCTTGTTTTCTTTTGGGCCGACCTCAGCCATGCATCTGCGGATGTGGGGGGGCATACAGTCTGCAATGTTTTTGCACCCTGATTGGTGGATATGGCAGAGAATGACCGATCCACCAATCACGATTTTCTTTCAACAATTTTTGGCCCCCAACCGACTGTAATAGGTCACTATGTAACCCAAAAAGATGGGTTATCTTCTATGTCATTGCTCGGCTTTGACTTGGAGTCTTAGACGAGCGCAGTCTCCTCTTTGATTTTTGTTCCTTAAGCGGTGCTTCTACCTGGAAGGTTTTGATGGCCAAAGTGAATTCCCGTTGTATCCAATCTTTACGTCGATATTCATGTAGAAGGTTAAATCGGACTGCCTAAGTTGCGTCAGCATTTTCCCTCTTGCCTTCAGCAAAACTGTGCGCATCAGCATGGAATCTAGGTTCGCGTCAGCAAAATTGCAGTGAAGTCCTAGATGGGGGTAGCTAACGGTGAAAAAGATTGCACGGGGGATGTTAGTTTTTGGGACTTCGATGGGGGTAGTTAAAACTGCTAGTGCGGACGCGAAGTTGACGTTCGAATCTAAGGACTAGGTTCCCCCATTCAAGTCTTTGTGACTAAAAGTGCTGTCGAACGCCACAACGAACGACTCTAGACTAAAATTCCGTAAACAGTTCTCGTATAGGACCAAGTTCCTTTCAGGTATAGACAAAACATACGGAAGCTGATGTAGACCACTTAGACCACGGAGATGATAGCATTGCCGTAACTGATAAAACAAGACAACAATTCGAGATATTCAAACTTTCTAACAAAAATATGTTACTAAACTTTCAAATATAAACAATAATAACAAGATATTTAAGTACTATTTGATGTGATCTGAAAGATAAAAATGTGTAAATATGCAAACATAATCTTTCAAAGCATGAGAAACCGGAAAAAACCAAATGAAAATCACCATTCTATTTCAAAAGTTTTATAAAATAATTTTCATTATTTCTTTATGTATTCATATGCATATTAATAAGAAAAAGAATTGATACAAATTCTAGTGAAAATGGAGCTCTTTATCCTTTTTCGCATTTCTTAATACCTTCATATGTATGAAAATCCAAATTTCCGCCTCAATTAGTATTAAAAATTACCGAATCATCCACATGTAATATTGTCTTTACAATTTCTTCTAGGTCAAAAACACTGACTTCATTTTCAAACATTTGAATATGTATATGATAATCAAGATTTTCACACGTATTTATGTTACGACATTGATAAATATGAATACCTTTCTATCAACACATATCATTTTCTTTATAATTCTATGTATATATATCCGAATACATAATAACATGTATATATTTTTTTAAACATTAATCTATATCTCTATAGAAACATATTTACTTATTTGTATATATGAATTGATCTTCATCTATATCTATATTCAAATCTATATTAATGTTGATAACAATATGAAAACATACATCAATATATTTATCTACATTTATATATAAAATTACATATGTTTTGAAATATAGATGTATATCTATATCTATACATATCTATATCTATATCTATATCTTTATCTATATCTATACGTATATTCTTATATTCATCTATATCTATATCTATATCTATATCTATATCTATATCTATATCTATATCTATATCTATATCTATATCTACATCTGTATCTTTATCCGTATCTATATCTATATCCATTCCTATATCTATGTTTATATCTGTATTTACATCTATATCTATATATATCTATATCTATATCTATATCTGTATTTGTATCTATATCTATATCTGTGTCTTTATCTAAATCTATATCTATATCTATATCTATATCTATATCTATATCTATGTC
>SZWC01002333.1:55627-72298 GCA_023375785.1 Penium margaritaceum | reverse complement strand
CCCCCCATTATTCCCCCTATTCGATTTCAGTAAATAAAAAACTGCAGGAAACGGGCATATGATTGGCTTAACTTGGAGGTCAAGGTTTGAGTTACTATGTGTGCATTCGTCGCTCTTTACATCGAAGCTTCATGCACACGTGGCGTAGTTGCACACGTGCGTTGCTGCACACCAAACACTGTGTAGAGAAAAGAAAAATCGCAAGGGGGTGCTTGAGTTTCATTTGTCAGAGTGTTTCGAAATTGTGAAATTTCTTTCAACGGCACTCTCGAAAACCCCTTTGGCCATCACACTCCGGCATGTGTGGTGGTGTGCAGGAGGGACGACGTGCGCCAGACCACGCAATTGGACGGGCGCTTTGGAGTGCGGTGGCTGCCGTTCCGCGTGTTAGTGCTGAATCGTTTGACAAACTGTTCAACGACAGCGTGCAGGTGCGCGGGATGCATGATTCATTCTTCATGTGTATGAATTTTTCATGTGTGAATTCTTCCTGTATGAATTATTCATGCATGAATTCTTCATGTATGAATTCTTGAGGTATGAATTATTGATGCATGAATTCTTCATGTATGAGTTATTCATGTATGAATCGTGCGGGATACATAAGTTATCTGATACGTTTTGCAAACGGTTTACTGTTTGATTTTCAAGCCCTTCAACGACAGCGGTCAGGTGCAGCTACATTTATTCTTCAGATGTTTTGCAAACCGTCAGGTAAGGTTTGACGTTCAACGTCTTCAGCAACAACAGCGTGCAGGCGTGGGCTTCCGTGGACCACCTTTTTTTCCCGCTGGTCATCTTGCAGTTCTCGTCCTGTGCCCTTCTCGACATCCGTGGGTCCCATGGAAGGTAGAAGGAAGTTCCCTGCACTCAGTGTGTGCATGCGGCACCTCATCAAAATCATTCTGTGAACGTGCTGTTGCTCATGTCCCTTTTCGTGTTCTGCTGCTGAATTTCTTCTCTTCTCTCTCCCACAGAACGTGCTGCCGGTGCTGTACCTAAAGAAAACTTCGATGTTTCGCATAGCACATAAGTTTTTTTTTTTCAATCTCCTTCTGTGTCCTCTTCTCTCCCACAGGACGTGCTGCTGGTGCTGTACCTGGCCAATCTGACGAGGGCGCAACTGGCGATCGCGGAGAAGCTCAACACCCCTGCGCTCCAAATCTGATCCGACGGCCAGGATCGAGTCTGGGAGGGTCTGGTTATCGGCTTGCTGTGTGAGCCACGTGCCGCCGCTTGAAGAAGAAGAGGACGGTGCTTCTGAATTGCCTCGCTCTATGTTTTCTATTCTCGGAGATGGCATTGCAGTCTCTTTGCTTTCCTCTTTCTTCGACTACATAGATTCGCTGCTCACCTGATGGTTTGGAGGTGGATGTGGGTGGTGGACCGCGACGCGCATTCATGTGCAAGCAACTTGGTTGCATGGAAACGTGCCGTCCGCGTAGCTCTGCTTGCTGCTTCTTTTGCACAAAGCTTAGCCCTCTCTTTTTTCTGTGGCCAAACTATTTCCTTTTCTCGTCTCTAGGTAGCATGGGAAAGTTAGTGGAACAAAGAAAGCTAAGACCTGCATTGTCTTGTAACACTCCCTCAGGAGTCTAGTGATACACTCCTTGAGCTCGCACACTGCATTATTGGTTGGGGTTAGTGGCAGAGACACAGGTGAAACCAGAGGAAGGCATTCAGGCCAGTGAGGAAGACAAGACACTTCGGGAAGTTGACACAAGGATATTTGTCTCTTAAGCTCTTTGCAAAACATTTAAGAAATGGATATCCTACAGTGTTCAATGGCCGGGTAGTACTTGCTTGGCGTCTGCCTCGCAAGTTGCGCAGTTTTTTTTGTCTCAGCCAGAATAAAACCAATTGGAAGCTGGATCAAGACCTGGACCCGACAACGTCACAATCCAGATTTCTGCCGAGGCAACACCGAGACCTCGCCAGCCGAACAGCTGGCAGAACCGCCACGGTGCTGAGAAGTTTCCTAGAACCTTCCTAACCACTTGCCGCGACACTAGGCGTTAGCACCAGGTCAGCGTGTGACAACAGTCACAAGTTCAAAACAAAACTGCAAGGGTTTGGGTTGGGACACGAACAGAGTGCCAGGAAACTCAAACTGAATATAATTGCAGAGAGAAATAACAAATGACAAGTCCACAATATAAATACCTGCCGCGGCGCACGACAGGTGTCGCACGCGGCAGTGCAAGGTCTGTCCTAAAACCGGCCCAAAAACACTATTTTGGCCGTAACTCTGCGCAGACAAATCAGAACATTACGCCGTCTGAACCTAGAGATGCAGAATCTCAAGCCGGACGCTACGACTGGTCACACACACAAGTCCGGCACTGATCGGTGGACATGAAATACAAAACATGCAAATCGGGCTCAAGGGCCAGTGCACCGAGAAAACTCTAGCGTCTGCAGAAGAACCGCAAAGTACCCCAGCAAGCACCCAGGGCGTCGTGGCAGCTCTCTGGCAGCTGCTGGTGGATGGAGCCACCACTCGTCGGTGCTCCGATGCCGCCTGCATCCGCATCAAGGATAGTGTCGTCGCGCTCTCTTGTAGCGCTGCTCTCCTTGTCGTCGCTCGTGACAGGTGGAAGCCACACACACCAACACTCCCCCTGGCTGACACAATTGTCAACATAATGATGTCTGAGCGAAGGCAAGAGATGATGGCTCAGGGAACCAATCATAGCGAGCACTGATCAAGCATACCACAGCACAGGGTCTCCTCGTGAATATGGTGCATCCCACCAAATGCCCGGGTCTCGACCATGCACGAAGTGAATCACACACCTCCGTGTCAAACATCAAGCAAGAGTGACAGAGGAACAGGTCTCCTCGTGACCCCGGAAAAGTGTCTCCGGGTGCCTGGGTCTCGACCAGCATAACCTAGCATGGATCATACATAACACATAGAGGCAGTGGGTCTCCACATCACACTAGTGAAACTCACCAGGTGCGCGGGTCTCGACCAGCATAACCTGGACCATAGCATCGTGCTGCACCCTAAGTAACCTCGCTGCCCTCAAAAAGATGTCAGACCAAAGTCCTCACACCAACACTCCCCCTGGGCTGCAGAGGCTGACAGTAAGAGCAAAGCTGATGGGTGCTCCCAACACAATCCGTGAGGAGAGAGCGCGGCTCCCCCATGGCCACATACCCCTGCACAGCAATAGCTAGGGTGACGACGATGCTGGTGGGATGTGTCCGCACAGAGCCTCACCCCGAAGCGGCGTCGTCGCTGTCATCGTCATCGCTGTTGTAGTCGTCACTACTGTCGTCATCTGCTGATGTGACTGGTGCAGCGCTGAGGGCCTCCTCCAACTGTATCGCCTCCCGTATGCATGCCAGCTGCTGTGCTGCATGTGTCACACGGACTGCGCTGCGTCGAGACGCATGTGCAGTTCGTCGAGCTTTGTTGCGGCAGCCTGCCGGCCAGCTGCATCTACGGCGTGCAGGCGGTTAGTCGCGGAATGAATCTGATGGTGGACCTCCATCATGTGCGCATCGGCGCGAGTCACTGCCTCCTACATCCTCGTCTCCTCGTCGCGTAGGAAGCCCTCCACGCCAATAGGCGACTCAGCTGCTGCCTGATCACCAGCTGCTGGCAGGGGGTCGTCACCACTGAGCGCGTCCGCATCCGTAGCAGCTGCACCAGAAGGGGGTGGTGCTGCGGAGTCACTAACTGCTGCTGACACACTCGACACTCAGGTGTTAGGTGGCCAGACGTCGTCATCCGTCGATGTATCTGCCGCTGCAGCGTTGTTGCTGTCATCGTGAACCCATACACCCTGCAGAAACGCCGAGCCCCTGGTGCACAACCAATCGTCCACCTGCTGTTGTGCGTCCGCCCGTCGCCAACGTGCATCCTGTAGGGACCACTCCGCAGCCTCGAGATGGGCGTGCACATCCTCCATGCACATCTCAGCAACCTGTCGTGCAGAAGCATCTGTAGTGTACCAACGGCTGCTGGCCTCCCAGAGCTCGGCCATGAGACTCTGCACGTGCGCCTCTGCTCGAGCCACCACTGCCTCATGCACGTCGACCGTGGAGCGTAGGCGCTCGGGTATAGGAACTTTAGCTCGGACGAGCGTAGCTATGTCATCGGCTGGAACCGTCGTGGTGTCAACGACACCGGTCAGGGTAGCGGGGTGTTGGATGTCTGCAGCTCGCTCTGCATCCTCCATGTCGCACACGCGGACGTCTGCTCTCACCGAGAGGCTATCACGTGCTCTAGCCACGGCTACTGCAAGAACGGCAGCGCACTGGGCCTCTATGTCTGCCTCCGACCCTGCGTCCGACCGCTCCACGACGGACGACTAGTCCTCATCGAGGAGGTCTACCTCGTCCTGGCAGTCAATCACCTCCTTGTGCTGCCCAACACTATGTGCCAGAACCACCTGGGTGTCTGCTGTGGGCCGAGCATCAGCATCTGTATCACCTGCTCCTCCTGCTGCTGCTCCTGGCATCATGGCAGCTGTCTCCACACCAGCTAATGCAGGAGCGTGCGCATCGTCGGGCGCAGCTCCGGCATCGGCCGTCGTCACGTCATCCGCCAAAACATCAATGATCAACAACTCCATCCTCGACTCTGACTCAGCATCGGACCAATCCTCCTCTGACGAAGAGTCTCCGTCACAGCAAATGTCTCCCCCCGCTGAACTCTCTGCTAGCTGTGTTTGCTGTATGGCGTCATCCGCCTCGATCATCCTGCGCTGTAGAGCAGTCGCATCACCAATGCCGAGCTCCGCCGCGGTCGTCAGCGGACACACCATCCCCCCACGACTGGCACCTCGGCAGGAGCTGTGGGGACTCGGCAGACCAACCCATGGACAGGAGACGAGGGGATCTCGTCACCTGAGACTCCTCCCAGAGCCGCGTCTACTACCAACGTCCCGTCAGTAGCAGTGACTGCAACTGCTGCTACTGTCACGACGTCGATGGCGGCCGACACACCCACTGCCTGGACGTCTGGCGACACTCCACTGGTCACCAATGTAGCGGAACGGACGTCTGCTCCACGTGTGCTGGCTGACACCGCTACTGCTACTACTGCCTCATCCACTGGTACTGCCCCACCTGCCTCTGTGGTCTCTGCTGCGTCAACTGTAGTCTCCGAATCCACGTCGGACCACTCGTTAGATGGCTCGTCCTCACTGAGAGCGCCCTGTCGTGAAGCATCGTCTGTCGCATCCCTCATGCACTCGCCGGTGGGCGTCGGCGAACACTCCATCCCCCCCTGGACCGACGCACCGGTAGAAGCTGCGAAGGGGTGCCACGCCAACTTTGCATCTGGGGAGGAGGGAGTCAACTCCGTGGTGACGTCTGCCACTGCTGCGTCTGCTGCTGCCTCCTGCACACGTCTCGCCAAACTTGCTATCCGTCACCTCGCGTGCCGAGTCCGAGAACGACGATGGCGAGCCAAAGAGACTACCCCAGAAGTGGAGGGGTCACTGGTTGGAATGACTCCAACTGCCTCCAGCACAGAGCGTAGGGTGTCAGATGTAGAGCTAAGGTTGGGGGGCGTGGCATCGTCAGGTGATGACACTGACGGAGGTGAGGATGACGAGGAAGAGGATGGAGTCTGCAATGACATGGCGGTAACAACCCGCTCAGAGACCACATGATCTGTGAGTTGTTGCACCATGCGCTTTAGACCCTGGAGCTCGGCGTACAGTATTGCCACAGCTCCGCAGAGGGGCGCTACGGTATCGATCGATAGCGTCCCGAGATCAGATGGAGGAGAAGGTAGACTGGATCGCATCCACTTCGGCCGCCACCCGGCAGGGCGGTGGCAACACTGGTGCCAGCCATGGTGCCGGTCGCCACAGTAGTAGCAAGAAAAGCCACTGGACACATGAGGTGTGTGCCATGGGTGCAACTGCCAGGGTGCTTGCGGTGTCTGCCACGTTTGTGGTCTCGGTGCAAGCCACGGCGCCGGCTGCGCCCATGTCCACGCAAGTGTGCTCATCTCAGGAGCTCGGCGTGGGTAAGTGCGCACAACACTTACTCACGCTGGCACAAGGCCACAAGGGGAGGTGAGCGATCGAAGCACAATATCTCAGATGTGCTGCGAGGACGTCATGAGGACGGTCACTACCGCGCTAGTGGTGCGTTGCTGTGCGACTCAAGTGTGCAAACTCAAGTCGCCTTCGGTGCTAATGCTGCACCGGGTGCCGTCGTCAGCCGACGGCTATGGCCTCAAGCCACCTTCGCTACTGCTGGTACCGTTGCAAATCTCGCAACGGTTGCTGCTATTGCGGGTTTCGTCGTCAGCCGACGGTGGTGGCCTTAGGCCACACTTGAAAGGTGAAAAAGTAAAAAAAAAAAAGACAGAGTAAAGGGGAACCCCCTCCCCCCCCCTTTTTTCCTCTTTACCCCCCTTTTTTTTTGTTGGGGCCACCTCCTCGGGTGCCCCTTTTGGGGTTGTTCTGGGATGCCCCAAACAAGGACCCCCCCCCCCTCCTTTTTTTTTCCGGTCTGGCTCGACCCTCGCGGCGAGCTCAGAGGAGGGGGAGGCTCGCTCCCCCCCTAGCGTGCAGCCGGCCGGAGGCCTCCCGTCGGCCTCCCCTGCCCCTCTCGGCCGGCGGGAGGCCGGCGTTTGGCCGGCACGNCCGAGGGGACCCCCCCCCTCCCCGGACGGGTCCCTCGCGTCGGGCCCCCTCACGCCCGACGGCAGCAGTTGCTGCAGCAACTGCTGCTGCGGTTGCTGTAGCAACTGCTGCTGCGGTTGCTGCAGCAACTACTGCTGCTTCTGCTACTGCTGCTGCTGCAGCTGCTGCCTGCTACTGCTGTTGCTGCGGCTGTTGCTGCAGCTGTTGTCTGCTGCTGCTGGTGCTGCGGCTGCTGCCTGCTGCTGCTGCTGCGAATGCTCCTACAGCAGCTGTTGCAGCTGCTCGCCGCCGCCGCCGCTGCTGCTATGGCTGCTGCCCGCCACCGCTGCTGCTGCAGGTGTGTGCTGCCGTCGCTGCTGCTGCAGCTGCTGCCCGTTGCCGCTGCTGCGGCTGCTTCTGCGGTTGCTGCCTGCTGCTCCCGCTGCGGCTGTTGCCTGCTCATGCTGCTGCTGCGACTGCTGCCCGCCACAACGCTGCCACTGCTCGCAGTCGCTGCCGCAAACTGTTGCTACGAGCTGCTTCTTCCTTCCTCTTTTTTTTTTTTGTACAAACCGGTGGCCAGACACGGCTGTTGCTGCCACCCGGTGCTGCTGCTGCAGTGGGTGCTGCCCGTAGCCGCTACCGCCGCAAGTGCTTTCCGCCGCTCATTGCTACTACGGCCGCTGTTGCTTGCAGCTGCCGCCATTGTCTCTGCTACCTCCACCGCTCCGCTACAACGTAGTCGCGGTGGGTCCCTCCAGGATCTGCTGCTGCTGCTATGGGTGGCTGCCGCTGCTACCACTCATTGCTGCTTCCTGTGCTGCGTTTCTGCTGCACTACACAACGAGCTGTGGCTCGTTTGCTCTGATACCATGAGAAGTTTCCTAGAACCTTCCTAACCACTTGCCGCGATACTAGGCGTCAGCGCCAGGTCAGCGTGTGACAACAGTCACAAGTTAAAAACAAAATTGCAAGGGTCTGGGTTGGGACACGAACAGAGTGTCAGGAAACTCAACTTGAGTATAATTGCAGAGAGAAATAACAAATGACAAGTCCACAATATAAATACCTGTCGCGGCGCACGACAGGTGTCGCACGCGGCAGTGCAAGGTCTGTCCATGAAACCGGCCCAAAAACACTATTTTGGCCGTAACTCTGCGCAGACAAATCAGAACGCTACGCCGTCTGAACCTAGAGATGCAGAATCTCAAGCCGGGCGCTACGACTGGTCACACACACAAGTCCGGCACCGATCGGTGGACAGGAAATACAAAACATGCAAATCGGGCTCAAGGGCCAGTCCACCGAGAAAACTCTAGCGTCTGCAGAAGAACCGCAAAGCACCCTGGCAAGCACCCAGGGCGTCGTGGCAGCTCTCTGGCAGCTGCTGGTGGATGGAGCCACCACTCGTCGGTGCTCCGGTGCCAGCTGCATCCGCATCAAGGATAGTGTCGTCGCGCTCTCCTGTAGTGCTGCTCTCCTTGCCGTCGCTCGTGACAGGTGGAAGCCACACACACCAACANACTATTTTGGCCGTAACTCTGCGCAGACAAATCAGAACGCTACGCCGTCTGAACCTAGAGATGCAGAATCTCAAGCCGGACGCTACGACTGGTCACACACACAAGTCCGGCACCGATCGGTGGACAGGAAATACAAAACATGCAAATCGGGCTCAAGGGCCAGTCCACCGAGAAAACTCTAGCGTCTGCAGAAGAACCGCAAAGCACCCCGGCAAGCACCCAGGGCGTCGTGGCAGCTCTCTGGCAGCTGCTGGTGGATGGAGCCACCACTCGTCGGTGCTCCGGTGCCGGCTGCATCCGCATCAAGGATAGTGTCGTCGCGCTCTCCTGTAGCGCTGCTCTCCTTGCCGTCGCTCGTGACAGGTGGAAGCCACACACACCAACAGGTGCTTCCCATCCCTCCAACGTATCATGCGCTCCCCGAGCTGCCCTAGAGGTTGTGTCCGTCTTGAATGTGGCGCGAAGTCATTATAAATGTCCTGTCCGTGCTGTCTGACAAGTAGAGCACTGATGAAGGCCCTGTGGCCGAAACCGGTCTGCTCAATGACTTTCTTTCACGGACACTTCGCACCCTTCTACCTACCATCCTAAGTCCTGCACTCCTAACCTTTGCCGCTCCGAGATGTCTAACCCACTTCCTACTGCATTATTGGTTGGGGTCAGTGGCAGAGACAGGAAAAACCAAAGGAAGGCATTCAAGTCACTGAGAAAGACAAAACATTTCGGGTAGTAGACACAAGGAGGAATCCCATGCGACTCCTTTGTACTAGTGCATGAGAGCAAGACCTGTGAGGTTCTCCCCACAGTGAAACAAGTTTTGCTTTTGTTCTCATCAGAAGGATGGGGTTGTGAGTAATGCAACCACTTGCGTTTCAAAGCTGTTCATTTCCATTACAATTGATGGGGCGAAACCGGTAGACCAGCAGCTTCCTTCCCTGAAAGGAGTTCTAGTGAGCGTTGGTAGCCCACTGCCGACTCGCATGAGGTAGTGGTGTGAGAATGAGAACTAACAACATCGGCAGCCGCTGCTGTACTGCTTCCTCTGCACTATGAAAGACGCTGGGTCCTTCAGAGTCCTTGGGTTGGAAAAGAATATGTCCATCGGTTACAAGAAGGAAAGGACGGATTGTGCCAGAGTGGAGCTAGGGAGGTGTGGAGGAGTTTCCTCGGGGGAGAAGCAGTGGTCACAGTGCTGCTCAGTACCGGACTGGGAGTGAGGTGCAAGGAACCCTAGCACCCCTTCAATGCAGGAGGTGGGCTGTGTCAACATTGCACGCCACTGTGTGTTGATCATGCTGCCCGGCTGTACCAGGCTCCATCCAAGGCGCACATGCATCGTCTACCCGCCTGATGTGAGAGAACGGGCTTTGTTGCAGTTCTTCATTGACTTCCAGGAGGGATCACTGTTCAGGGAGCCCATGCTTCAGTGCGATGAACCTTGTGACTTTCATGTCGTCGATTAAGGAGGAGAAGGAACGTACATACAGACCACACTTTCCTAGGCCAATGCGGGGGAAGAAAAAGAGAGAGGAAACGATTTCCAGCCTTAACAATTCCCGGTTCTAATCCCAAACTCCATGCGAGTTCCTGGTCGATGGTGTGTGTGCGTGTGTGTGCATCTACTCGGCTCGTTGATGGGTGGCGTGAGTAGGCAGGAGAGCAGTGGACTGTCGCCGTCGGAATCGCCAGCAGCGGCAGACGATGAGACTCCCCAGGAGAAGCCATGCCACGGGCACGGCCCACCTGGCGACAACAGGGAAGCGAGCAAAAAAACAGGCGGAGTTTGCAGAAACATCGTAGGACACGGCATTTCTTCAACATTTTCTGTAATGTGGCCGACCGTTTTCCAAAGTTTGGAAGGAGAAGATGTCCCATTCGATTGGGAACGGAGAAGAGACGAGAGTGCATAGGTATGGCTGGTCCATCGCCGTCATCCGTTCCAAAGTGACCGCTTTGTGTGCTCCATGGCAGTGTACATTGTAGCAGACATGTACGAGAAGGCTCTTGATGAGAGTAAGTAGTGCTACCATGCAGCAAAGGAATAGCACCAATGAGAGGAGAGAATGCACATACTAGCCCACCCCCATGCATGAGCCTGTGACCTCGCCCATGTCCACGCCAGCGCACAGGCCTGCCTGCCCGCCCACCTTGTAAAAATGATCGGAGAGTATCGCTTGCTCTAACGCGCTTCCTACTTGGCCCCGACGCAGCTTGAGTGATGAGGATTGTATTTTTCTAAAACGCTCTGCAAAGCGTTTAGAAAAATACAACCCGACGCAGCTTGAGTGATGAGGGCCTTTGTATATCTTTGGCGGGAGCCCGTTTGCCGAGGCTTAGCACGCACGCACAAATGCACGCGCGCTTGCACACACACACACACACACACACACACACACAAACATGCAGCATGGTGCAATGGCGCCAAATCTGATACCAATCAAGTCTGACATCGTCCTCATAACCGCCGCTGCTCCTGCCACCACCGACATCATGCCGGTGTCGCAGTCGTCAGTGTTGATGACAGAACAATTCTCTTGAAANACGCGCTTCCTACTTGGCCCCGACGCAGCTTGAGTGATGAGGATTGTATTTTTCTAAAACGCTCTGCAAAGCGTTTAGAAAAATACAACCCGACGCAGCTTGAGTGATGAGGGCCTTTGTATATCTTTGGCGGGAGCCCGTTTGCCGAGGCTTAGCACGCACGCACAAATGCACGCGCGCTTGCACACACACACACACACACACACACACACACACAAACATGCAGCATGGTGCAATGGCGCCAAATCTGATACCAATCAAGTCTGACATCGTCCTCATAACCGCCGCTGCTCCTGCCACCACCGACATCATGCCGGTGTCGCAGTCGTCAGTGTTGATGACAGAACAATTCTCTTGAAATTGCAGTAGACAAGGAAGGAACAGTACCACCAGGACCAGCAGCAGCAGCAGCTGCAGTAGCAACAGCAGCAGAAGCAGCAGCAGCAGCAGGAGCAGAAGCAGCAGCAGGAGCAGCAGCAGCAGCGGCAGGAGCAGCAGCAGGTCCGATTGCTCACACTCACAAGTCAAGGTCGACGACTCTGTTGAAAACGACGGATTCCCACGCCCGCACAAATGCACGCCACGCGGGATTGAAGTAGAGGCCCTCCGACGACCCCAGCACACGCGTGTACGTCTCCAGAAACACAAACAGCGCCCACGCCAGCGCCTCCACCACAAACCAGCGGAGGAAGAAGCGGCCGATGACGACGAGCACGAGCGACGCGATGACGAGCCAGTTGAAGAGACGCTGGTTGTAGTCCTTCAGAAACTGACTGCGCTCCCTTGCACTCATCTGCAGTGGAAGGTTCGATGAGGTGTGTGTGCACGATGCTTTTGGATCACACAGGCTAAACTTGGACAGGGTAGACTTTGTTCAGTCGTTTTGCAAAACGCCTGAGCAAAATCCACCCCACAGAAACAAACTTTGCTCCCTCGCGCTCATCTGCTGTAGAAGGTTTTGAGGAAGAATGTGTGCACGATGCTGTTGGAGCACACAGGCTGAACTTGGACATTTTGACGAACGTCTTTATCAAAGAAATGTGTGAGATCTTGGGGCAATTTTGTAAAGTAGTCCTTTGAGGAAGGACGCCCATGCCAGCGAGCCCACCACACAACGACGAGTCAGTTCAACAGCTCAGCTGGCTCTAGTCCTTCACAAACGGATCGCACATCTCTCACGCACGACTCCTTCAATTCACAAACGCATCGCACATCTCTCACACACAACTCCTTCAATTCACAAACGCATCGCACATCTCTCACACACAACTCCTCCAATTCAACAAACGTTGACATGAAGGAGGAGTTTCCAAAACGTTTTGCGGAATGTTTTGCAAACTACGCAGGAGCCCAGTTCTTGGGACCCTAATGCCGTCCTAACTTCTCGATTTTTTCCTTTTGGTTTGTTAGAGGTTTTTCAAAACGTCTAGAAAACAATTTTCTCAGGAACCCAATGCCGTCCCACCTTCTTGAGGTGTTTGATGAATGCGTCTTTGGATGGGCCCGAGCATGCCAAACAGACGGTCACATTAAATCACGAAAAGGATTACTTCTTCAACGCTCTGCGCAGCGCACACTGGATGAATGAGTCCAGGACAGCCTTCACGAGCCTCAGGATGCTCACTTCTTTGACGTTTGAAAAAAAAAAAACATTAAAGAAATAAACATCCTGATTCCAACCCTGTGCACAGCAAAGAGCTGAAGCATGTCGTGGAGTAATTCGGCTCGTTCAACACAGTGCACAGCACGCACTCGACGAACGACTCCACACGACATGCTTCAGCACGCACCAGGCAAACGACTCCATGACATGCTTCACGAGCCTCACCTTCCTCACATGGTCTTCGTGGTGAATGTGTGCTTTCGTGAACGTTTTGCAAAACATGTGGAAAAAAAAAAGCTACCTTCCTCACGTGCTCTCTGCGGTGAATGTCTCCTTGGCCAGAAACAAGCAAGACAGACTTCTGCCTCGGTGTGAGGTGTCACATGAACCTCACCTTCTTCACACGTTCGGTGAACGCGTCTCTGGAGGGGGAAAACATTTGTTACATACTTTGGAAAACGTCCAGGAAATATTTTGCCTGTCAAGCAGCATGTTGCGATCGTCACCTTCTTGATGCGTTAGGTGAACGTGTCCCTGGAGCGCAAACATTTCTTTTAGGTTCTGAAAAACGTCTAAGAAATATGTAGCCTGTCAAGCCAGACGTTGAAAATCATCACCTTTTCCATGCGTTCGGCGAACGCGTCTCTGAATGGGCTGAGGCAGGCCGAACAGACGGCCGGGTCATACGACAGAAAGAACAAAGTCTTCAGCACTTCGTTTGAATAGACCACAATAGACTTCTGCCCCAGGGAGGTGTTGCAGAGCCTCACCTTCTTGATTCGCTCGGTGAACGCGTCTCTGGATGGACCCAGGCACGCCGCACGGACAGTGGCGTTGCACCGCTCGAACCCGGCGTCGAACTTCGCCATGGACGGGATCCGCATGTGTTGGAGCGCGTCGATTGCGTCCTCACAGTCTGCGTACGCCGCCTCGCACTTCTGCGCTGACGCGTACGCGTTCTCCCGTTTGAGCTTCGTGAGCGCCTGCGAGAGGGAGGAGGAAGAACACGATGGTGTGTGATCGCATGCGGACGACGGCAGACCAGAATCCAGTCATAGGGATAGGATGGGAAACACCATCCCCCCTTTTTTTTCCCCCAAATGTTAGGGGATGGGATGCGCACATGGAAATCTTGCAGAAGCGATGGGATGGAACACACAGACAACAGACCCAGTGAAAGGTGCTGCAAGGTGTCGAAAGGTTTTGCAAGGTGTTGTAAGGTATTGCAGCATATTCTCGACGTCCTCGCTCACTGCCGTTGCAGTATGCCGGCACAGCTGCTCACTGCTCCCTCTGAAAGCTGGGGAGGCTGGTGTCAGACCCCAGCTCCTCTCCCTCTCCTCCCCTCCCTCTTGTCCTCTCCCTCTTGTGCCCTGCCTCTTGCCCTCTCCCTCTTATCCTTTCGCCCTCGTTGTCTCTGTCTCGTCCTCTCCATCGCGTCCGGCAGCTGAGGCTGTTGGTGTGCAACCCCAGCAGCCCCAGCTGACCCATCCCTTCCGCTCAGAGTTCAATGCACACCAATCCACGGACCCATCCACGGACCCATCCATGGACCCATCCACGGACTCATCCATGGACCCATCCACGGACCCATCCACGGACCCATCCATGGACCCATCCACGGACCCATCCATGGACCCATCCATGGACCCATCCACGGACCGACTTCTTAAGGTTGGATGACATTCCTCACCCGTTTCCTTTCCCATTCTCATCCTTCTCTACAATTGTATTCTTCTTCCCGACAAAACTGTCCTCACCCACCTTGAAAGATTAGGTCTTTTTTTTAGGTTCAGCCCAAATATTTAAGCCTGGATATCCAACTTCATCCTGGGGGGTCAAACCCGGGCTCCCCAGTTTGGCGCCCACTGCCCAGAAACTGGAACAAAGAAAAAAAAAAAAAAGGGGATGTGGACTCATTATCCGCGTCACTGTACGCGTCTGCAATTAGGAGCACACTCCACGTCCGGATTGAAATTTCTTGAACGCTTTGCACAGCGTTTGAGAAATTCTAATCCTGCACTGTACGCGTCTGCAAGTAGGAGCGCACACCACATCCGGTCCACGTGACGTGCACCTATCGCTTCTTTCAGATCTGGATCAAAGCCATCTAGATCTGACACCCAGCCACCCACTCCCACCACCCCTCTGTGGGTGAGCCGCTTTTGCGCGCATGATTAGACTGATGTGGCGGCAGCGACGGCAAAAAGGTGGCAGCAGCATTGTTAGCAATCAAGCTGCAGCGGCAACAGCAAGCTGCAGGCCGTATCAGCAGCAGCAGCAGCAGCAAGCAAACGGCAGCAGAGGCAGGATTGGCAAGCAAGAGGCGGCAGCAGCAAGCTGCATGTGGCGACGGTAGGGGCTGCCAGCAGGCGGCAGCAGTAGCAGCATTAGCATGCAAGCCGTGGCAAGCAGCTGCAAAGTTACCCCATATTCAGCCTGGATCCCCCCACCCCACCCCACCCCCCTCTCTAACTGGGGGGGGGGGGGGGGGGGGGGGGGGGTGGGAGGGATAGGTGATAGAATTTTGTCCTTTCAGTCATCCTGGGAGTGAAAAATTGGGGCGCAATTGTTTGGAAGCAAACTTTATCAAGGTAGGTCCTCACCTTATCCAGAGCGTCCTTGAGTGGGATGGCCGCCTCCTCGCCATTCCTCCTCCCAAACCTTTCCTCGTCAAACGTCTTGAGCACCGCCGCAGCAGTGAGCCGGTGCAGCTGCTCCACCGCCTCCTCCGACACCGGCAGCCTCAACTCCCCCATCTTCTTCCAATATTCCTCCACGCAGCGGTCGACGACCGCGCGGTTGAATGAGTCGACGACGGATCCGGCCGACGGGATCTTGCCCTTGTTGAGGGCCTCCAGCGTCTGCTGCAGGAGCTGCGCGAAATCCCGGCCGTCGATCTCGCGGCCCGACACAATCTTGGGCCGCACGAGGCGGAGGACGAGGCGGCGCAGATCGTCGCGCTGTCGGACGTAGGTGGGGTCGAGGTCAGAGTCGGAGAGCTCGCACAGTTTCGTCCGTGCCAGGTGTGGCTGGAGAGGGGGTGCGGGGGGGGGGGGGGGGGGGGGGGGGGGGGGGAGGGAGAGGGGGATAGAGGGAGGAGACATCATTTCGAGGAGATGTTGCAAAGATGAAGGGGAAGGAAATGAAAACCCTAGGCTGCAAAGAACCGAGTCCGAGGTGGAGGATGTGGTCATGTAGTTGGACGCAATGAGAGGTGGGATAAACGGTCACAGGTGGGGTGAACGATCACAGGCGGGATACGCATACGAAAATGGGATCTACGCTAGGGCTGCATGCAGCACNGGGGTTGGGAGGGGGTTAAGAGGAGGAGACATCATTTTGAGGAGATGTTGCAAAGATCCCGAACTTGTCTGTCATTATCCTGACTGATGCTGTGAAGTTGTCTGTCATTATCCTGACTGATGTTGTGAAGTTGTCTTTCATTATCCTGACTGATGTTGTGAAGTTGTCTTTCATTATCCTGACTGATGCTGTGAAGTTGTCTTTCATTATCCTGACTGATGCTGTGAAGTTGTCTGTCAATATCCTGACTGATGCTGTGAAGTTGTCTGTCAATATCCTGACTGATGCTGTGAAGTTGTCTGTCAATATCCTGACTGATGCTGTGAAGTTGTCTGTCAAAGCACTCACCTGTGTGAGGCCGAAGGCGGTGCTGTTTTGAGCCATGAGAGCGAGAGACTCTCTCACTGCGTTGATCTGTTCCACGTCCTTGTCGCCTGCAATGAAGCCATCCCACAGTGGTTGAAGAAGTTTGTGCAAGCGTCAAATGGAAAACCACGAATTGTGGGGAAGGGGTGCGGTGGTCAGGGACATCTGTGGTATAGTTAAGTGTTTCCAATCTCCTCATTGACCTGATCAAAGCACAGCAGCAGCAGCAGCAGCAGCGACCGAAGCAGCAACAGCAGCAGCTGAAAAAGCAGCAACAGGAGACAACAGAAGGATCAGCAAAAACAGCAGCAACAGGAGCAGCATCAACAGCAGGAGCAGAAGAATTAGCAGCAACAGCAGGAGCAGCAGGCACACAGACGGCTGCAGCGCTACAACCCAAACCCCTGGGAAAACGTTGGATACAAAAAAGTTGAAAACAGGAAGCCAGACTTAACCTCATGAATCTTGACATGAATGCAACCATCCATACAACTTACCTTCTCCCTAACTCCCCTCCCTTCCCCCAAACTTGGGAGGGAAGGAGGGGAGAAAGGGAAAAGGTGTTGGAAGCAACAATACCTTATTCCTGGACCCCCCCTCCTCCTACCCCCCACCCTCTCTATTCCCCTCCTCCATCGACCCCCTCCACCCTCCCTGCCCATCCCCTCTTCGGCCTTGCCCTCTCCCAACCTTCCCCGGTCTGTCCCTAGTCATCAAACACTCCCCCCCCCCCCCC
>SZWC01002332.1:168238-228547 GCA_023375785.1 Penium margaritaceum | reverse complement strand
ACCCCCCTGCGGTCGCCCCTGCCCTCTCGGCCAAGACTGCCGTCTCGGCCTTCCCCAGCCACCCTCCCCACGCAGCCAGCCAACGCACCACACGCACCATAATTGCGGCCATACTCTTGTCCAACAGCGCGTGGCACGTGCCACGTGGCAAGGTCCACGTCTCGCCTCGCACGGGTCTGCGCTGTCTTCCGGCCCAAACTTTTTGGGTCAATTACCGCATTGTCAAGTACATTCAACCTAAGGAACTGTTTTTTGATCGCCCATGCATTCCATAAACGAATGTGTAAGGTGTGGGCAAGTCGTTGATAAAATTCCATTAGTGCACATATTCAGCTTATCAGTGCTCTTCAATAAAATTCAGTCCATGTCATGTGTTCTCCCAGGTCGGGTTTGCAGTGAGCATAACTCAAGAAGAGAAGGGCGAACATTGGTGGATAAAAGAAAAGCCGGATCCATGCCTTCACGATTTCCACCAACGGGGAAAGACCGAACCGCGACGGTCATGATCGTGACACACGGTCTAATGACAAATTTTTAAGTGTTTTTTGTGTGGCCTGGACGGCCTTGGAGGTCACGAAACTTATGCTGCACAATTGAAGGCCCAAAATTTATTCTCGCGCGGGAGCTTCCAATCACCGTCTTTTCTCTATGTGACTAATGTCAACCAGTTTAGGTACCCACAGAAGCCTAGTACTATGGACTATGAGGGAGTCTCACCCACTTATCCTCACCCCTCATAGTAAATTTGCCACGGGTCGTAATCCTGGGGCTAAGGATCCAGCGGGAGGTTTTACCCTATCCCTTCAAATACTCGTCCCCCCTTATGTGTTGGACTTACTAAGCCATAGAAGATTCAAGATGGGGTGTATAACAATATGCAGTGGTGTTAGATTTTTGTTTGATTTGCAAAGGTTGTTTTCAGCAATTAATAGTTGTACCATTTGGTTCATTTGCTTCTCATGAGATGGTTCATCTACATGTATGAGATTTATTGTAATATCCGGTCTCACGGCCACCACTAACCATAGCTCAAAATTTCAAAGATCAAGTTTCAATACCACGAATCTTCTCGGTACTGCAACTTGCTGGATTTGAACTGTGAAATCATTAAATTTTTAAAAAACGTGGAAATTCCTCATGGGAGACCACATAAGAAACTAAAAAGCACCCAATTTTGAAAGATTAAAAAAATAAAAATCGTTTTATGAAGAAGAGACAAATCTACAACATAGTACGGTACTTTGGCTAGTGAAACTTCACAAACAAAAACCTCTAACAGGAACGTGTCAATGTCATTTCTAGCATCTGGAACCTGAGCAAACTCTTTCATGATGCCCAAAAATAGTTTCCGTGCCTTCAGAGTGACGATAATGTATCCGACATGGGAAACCAATATTTAGAGCCAAGATCGAAGTATGGGGTCCATGTGGGGCATTTTCTAGAACATATAGGGGGGAACAATGATGAAAACAAAAAAAGTAGATACAAAAACCAATCTCAAGTACTAAAGGAAGGAAGACGATATGATGAGTCATGTCCAGCATAAGTAATATATTTTCTAGAATTAAGGTATGCAAAGTCTCAAAAATAAATTCAGACAAGGTCTCAGACTTCCCATAATTCCTATAAACTATATCCCTTATGGGATTGTACATATGCCCACTCGTTTTCATAAACTTATAGAAGTTGGCTTCGTTTTCTATAAAACACCAAATTAAAATACATTTATAACTTTCATGATAGTAAAAATGCTGAAAGAATATTTTCAACTTATAAATGACTTCAGACTGGCATAAACTCCATTTATTTCACCTAAATTACATTCCAAATGTAAAACATTAATTTAAGTTAACCCAAATGTGTAACAAAAATAAAAAATTAGCTTGTGTATTTTATTATTTGATTTCAATTATTCATAGGAAAATAGAAGTTTCGAAAGGAACACATTTGAGCAAAACCTAAGATCTAATTAATTTTTTATGAGTGTTTGAGATAAAACAATTGGCACAAATCCTAAACAAGAACTGATTAAAATATGAAAATGATGCAATCAAACAAACCTCAAAAGCAATAACATAACAATACAAACAATTCCATATTAACATTGAATGAAAGTGTACATAGTAAAACATTTGGGGACTATGATGAAAAATATTTCAATCCCATCATTACCATTTTTTCATTTCTATAATTGTTTAATATTTTTTTAATTCATGAATAATGGATCTCGTAATTTGTGGAATTACTTTCCATCAATAATGGAATGGCATAGAAAAAACGTTTTCACTGAAATGAATTTTCATATACTGTAAATGAATTACATTTCTATTTAAATTCATGAAACATTCAAATTCGTATTGTTTTTTCATCATAATAAACTCTGAATCCAATCAATTAATGAAAGTGAACTTCTATGACTAAAACACAAACAAAACAATCTATAATAGAACTTTTTTTAACTTTTCCGATACATACCAAAAAATGAAAAATAAAACCATTTCTTTGATTAAATTGAATGAACTTTTGTAAAATAGAATCTTTGGGGATTATGATGAAGACTGTTTCAATCATATCATTACAAAGTTTTTCATTTTTGTACTTGTTTACACTGTTTGGATTCATAAATACTGAATGTAGTTATTTGTGAACTTCCTTTCCATTCATAATGAAATGGCATATAAAACAATGTTTAAGTGAGATTTTAATCTAACTTAAAAAGAAAACATTTATATTGAAATGTATGAAACAATCAAGGTTTTTTTTTCATTTCGAATAAATTTCAAAGCTAATAAATTAATTCAATTGAACTCTATTAGCGCAGAATAATTGAAACATTCATTAATAGTATTAAGGGTACTTGCAATTTCCAGTTCATGAAAAACTATGATGATTTTTTATTAAAAGGGAATAAAATTAATCTTTGAGGATTTTATCACTAGGAATTCTTCACAATTGAATTAAAACCTCACATTCATATGGCTTAAATTTAGTTATAAACAAATCCATAAATGAAGAAAAACTATAAAAAAACAAATGTTTTCATAGAACAACGTTTTTTGAAAAAATAACAATTTAGGGATAAAGAACAAATGATTTCCACCATTTCATGCAAAATTTATTCAGTTTTTTCATTTGATTCTGATATTTAAACTCATGTCATTATCTATTGGAGAGTTCTTCATCTGGATAAACGATGAACATTGTTAAATTAATTTCAATTCATCTTTTAAAATATATTGATATTCAAATCTATAATGAAAAGTTCATATTTTCATTTTTTCATCAAACGAAACACGTTTTATTGGCTTGTAAATTTTCATCACTTATCGTATCTAATTGTGTCATGAGGTTTATGTAAAATCTGGATGAAGAGCCCACTCTTTGAATAAAAATGATGAAATTATTAAAAAAAAAAAATTATGAAACTATCATTGTTGAAATAATTGATATAATCTTTATCATAATCTCTAATGTTTCATTTTGAATGATTCAACTTCATTAAAAAGAGAATTGTTTCTTGTAGATTTCTAGTTTTTAGCTTTTTTTCATTAATTGCATCAATTCCATAGTGAAAGAATGTCATGATGAGATCCTTGTTAGTTTTCAAATATATAATCCTCATGAAGTTTCTATTATTCCTTAACATGTTTTTAAACCATTCCTCTTAGAGTTTTTTTTCATTATAAATAAAAAAATAAAATAATATTCAATGCAATGCATTCGTGGAAACATAATGTTACGCTCTACTGAAGTGAGGTGGTTCAGAGTTGAAATCGAATCTCATTGCTTTTCACGAGAACAAGGGTATTTGAGAAAATTAAGAAGCAAAAAGTACATTTCTTACAAGTGCAAAACTCAGCAACATATATACAATGTGCGAGTGCGAGAGAGAAGAGGCTAAGTCGAGCCATTTGGAGTTCCGGCAGTTTTCACGACGTGATGGCTTGTTCTGGTTCAATCGCTCGAGAAGGCCCTTATCTGTTTGACAAGGTGTTCTGAGACCAAATTCATGGTTCACAAAGATTATCGAAGTTGTCCGTCGGAATCTCCTCTAAAGCCTCGAAACGTCAAGGATCATTGTGAGAAGGTTCCGAAGAGTTCAGGACATGGCTCGAAAATGTTCGCTCAGTGCATGGTCATTCCAAGGTGTTTCGAAGGAATACCCTCAATGAGCAAAAAACGTTGTCGTGGCAAAGTCGTGATATACGGCGCGAGCAACGGAGTAAACAAGACGCCGCTGCTAGGTTTGGGCCTTGTTTATGCCATCGGCATAACACTTCCCCCCTTTTCGTTACAACGCCCCACCGCATTATTGTTGCGAGGCCGTGGGCGAGCTCGGTAGCCGTCTATGAGAGGATTGACGTGCAAGCGTTGGCTGTAAAGAACCAACTTTGTTTTGCGCGTCATAGTTCTTCCACTTGCTTACATATTGATCTTTGCCTCCTCGTCGTGAGTGGTCAAGGATTTCCTCAATTTTGTATTCATGGATACCATCTGCAATCATGGGCAGAGGAAACAGAACCATGCGACCAGAAATATCTTCTACTCTATCAATATAACACCGGAGTTTTCTCATGTGTAAAACTAGGTCGATGTACATGTTGTCGGGTAATTGGAGCTTTGTGACAACTAGAGTGCACATATTCAAGATGTCAAAAGGCCTTAATCAACGGGGTTTGAGCTTCGGATTGCTTGATTTGCACAGTGTGACAATCGCAGAGACGAGTAAAACCTTGTCGTAAGTCTTGAAATCCTCGGTTTGGTGATGATTCTTGGCCTATCGCTTCATGGCCGCTTGTGTCTTTGCAAGCGTTTGACGGGTTTCTTCCCAAATGGCGGATACGTCTTATCGATGTGTGTCAATGGCGGGGATGTTGCTCTTGATCTGTAGGGTAATCGGGCTAGTTGAATCTGCTCCAACAACTACCTATAATAGTGTTTTCCTTGTTGCAATAGATGTTGCTGAATTGTATGCAAACTCGGCTACAGGCAGATTGATTGTCCAACCCATGCCATGAGGTTCGCATAGAGTCCAAAGATGTTATTTGAGTGTTTGGTTGGTTTGCTCAACTTGTCCATCACTTTGCGGATTGAACATTGTTGAAAGTTGAAGTCGACTCCCATACCACTCCATCAGGTCTTAGCAAAGTTGTTTGGTGAACCGCACATCTCGATCACAAATGATTGATCATGGAACCCCATACAATCAGACAACCTGATCAAGAAACAATTATGCAGTACCTTTGGCAGCTATATCCGTGACGATCAGAATGAAGTGAGCCATCTTAAAAAAAGTTTCGGCTGTGACAAGAATGGCGTTGAACCCTTAGAGTGTGACATGCAAACCGGTCATGAAATCTATTGACATGGCAATCCACGGTATTTCTAATATTGGTAGTAGTTGGAGTAGACCAAGGGGTTTGGTGGGTCGACTCTTGTGACGCTAGCAAAGGTCGGAACTTTTACAAAAGTTTGCAACGTTAAGCCCCGTTTTATCCCACCAAAAATTTTTTGCGCACTTTTTAAATGTATTGTTGGCTTCAAAGTGGCATCTTATGCCGGTGTTGTGGCACTCCTTAAGAAGCATGTGAAGTAGATCCTGATACTTGGGGATGACCACTTGTTTTTGTGCTTTCTAGGCCAATAGGAGCCTACAAAGTGGAACTTTGCTGTCTCGAAGGTCACGTGGTCCTCCTTACCACATGCAAACACCTTTGCCATCGATTGGTCGATTTGAGTCTAGAGTGTGTTGACCTCCGTGAGATCGAGTCGATGGCTCCGAACGTCCGTTGGATTTGTTTACCCAGGCTTGTACATGATTTCGTAGTCAAAGTTGGACTCGAGGAACTCCATCCAACGAGTTTGTCTTTGGTTGAGGCATGGCTACATTTTCAAGTACTCGAGGGCATGGTGATTCGTTCAAACCACATATTTGCAGCACTCCAAATAATAGCACGAGACTTTGAAAGCGTGAATAATCACAAGAATCTCCTTTTCTTAGACAGTGTAGTTGAGCTCTGACTCGTGAAGCTTCCGTGACATGTACACAATGGGTTGTTCTCCTCCACCATTACATTACAGGAGGACAGCTCTGATTGCACAATCGGAGGCATCCATGGCCGTGATGGAATCAATCTTCAGAGACCTTAGTGATGGTGGAGGAGGTCCAGATCCTTCGTGTTTTGGATCTGGCACTTCATGAATAGCAAAAGAAGCAGAACACCAAATTTTATTTTGACCTTGGGAGCAGTAATTAAAGCATCTCCATTGGAGTAGCTACAACAACGGCACACTAGCCAATAGCAGCATCGTTAGTCGATGCGAAAGTGCACTGGCAAAAAAGGACCTGTCATGCCAAAAGGAGAGGAAGAAAACACAAGATTCTTGTCATATCGTCAGGTGGTTACAATAAGCCTACCTCATGGAGGTGGCATGTGAGACAAAGTGATTCTCCGCGAACGCAGTGCCGGTGGAGATTCTCGAGATCTCCTGAAATAAGTGGAAGCAAACTTGCAGGACTTTGAGCACCACCACAATGATCCGGACTCTCACCAACAAGGGGGAGAAGGCCGAAGGGGAAGAGAATCTCCACAATTAAGGAAAAGATTTGGATTCTCCCTCCACGAGTTTTTTTATTTTGCAACTAATTCATCTGCAAGTATCATGGACTACAGCCAAAAGGGGAAGAATTGGTGAAAACCAAATAGAGGTCATCCACTCTCCTCGGTTTGGCTCTTTCAACAGCTGAAATTGATGGTGGAAGGCCGCTTCATCAACAAAGGCAGTAGACTTCCGCATAACAGTCGCCAAAGAGCAACTGGCAATAGTGTATTTTTGCAAAAGATCTACATCAATTTCTGTTACAACTGTTTCACAGAAGTGGACCATGCCACGTACAACGACGTGAGTGATGGCATCATAAGCTGGAGCAGTCTCCATTGACATCAAGGAGCTGTAGCAGCGGCATGCACACTACGCGTTCAGAGCAGTGGGAGAACAACATAGCCAATGAAGCCATTTTTAGATGAGCTTGAGAAGCAGCTCACTTTGCTGCCGAGTTGGGACTGGAATAGGTGAACTCAGTTACCTGACCTGAAGTAGTCCTTCGGCCAAAAGCAATACAGATTGTGGCGTCACGAGGTAGGGGGCCACCAAAAATGTGGAATAGTTAGGAGCTTGAAACGGTAGAGAAGCCGGAGCCAACGTTAAAAGTGGTCTCTAGACTACAGCCATGGAATGTTGCCTACGGAGGCCAAAAAAAATAGAAAAAGGAGGGGTGGAAATTTTTGAAGAGAACAGGCTTTGTGAGGTTACTCCATACAACCAGCTAGAAGTATTGGAGATTTCTGCAAGATCAGTAGCAGCTCTCGTGGCACCATTTTATCTTACCACTTTCTGTCCGAGTTTTTTGGCGCAGCTTCTTCATGACATCACCAACTCCACCGATCACTGTTGATCTCGAGGAGCTTTGCCACCCGCGCACGTGTTGCGAGCTCAGAACATGTGAAGAAAAGGCGAAGTTGCTTGCTTACGCGCACAGAACGGATCGTCGTCAAGGCCAATTCAGTGGTTGGTTGCTGAGCAAGGGAGAAGGGGAGGTCCGTGTTAAACCTCGTTGTAGCTCGCCGCGATGGCGAGCTG
Organism: Penium margaritaceum; assembly: GCA_023375785.1. Taxonomy (NCBI): domain Eukaryota; kingdom Viridiplantae; phylum Streptophyta; class Zygnematophyceae; order Desmidiales; family Peniaceae; genus Penium; species Penium margaritaceum. The sequence goes on along the minus strand of SZWC01002332.1, from coordinate 220,906 downwards.
GGCCAGTGGACCCTACCACGACGGCAGGCTTCACAAAAAAAAAGCCCTCTCACGAAAGTAGGGCTCCTATCGGAGCCCCTACATGGCAGCAGAAAGCAAGCGGGAGGCCCTCGACTGGCGGGCCCGCGCGAGCAGGCCAGACCAGCGCAACAGTAAAAAAAGGGGAAAAAGAAAGCTATTAGTGTCAAGTGAGCGCACCCTCCTTGCTCGCTAGGATGAGATTGCGAGGAATCCTTGGCCAACCGGCAAGTAAAAGACAAAAAAGGGGAGGAACTACCGGTTAGCGAGGAGGGAGCTCCAAGATCGCCGGAGGAAATCAGTGTGACAAACAAGAACATCGCCAACATGAACAACGGTGACGAAGGAAGGCCAGGAAGACGCCATGGACGAGACGAAACGTCCCCGAAACACCACAAGCGGGACTGGAAACGGCCAGACGCAAAGTGACGTGATGGAACCGTATGGATAGCTACCTCAGAGTGGCAAAAGCGCCCAAGTCGCGGGGAGTAGATGCAAAATCAACCAAGAATTGGTTGTGGAGGGCTGGAAGGGTGCTAAGAAGTGCTTCAGCCCTTGCTATAGGAGACTGCAGCTGTTGGACCACCGAAGTAGAGGAGCAAATTTCCACAAAGGGCAAACGGCTGAGCCCACATGGGGAGTACTTACAGAGGTTGAATCCATGACTAGAGGTAACAGCCTTATATACTCTCCCATGCTATTGGTCACATCAGCCGTCCAAAAAATGGTCCCAGCAAGTGGACCCAAAACCGACAACGACATGCAAGCACCACCTCAACCTAAGCCTGGTGCATGAGTGGCAAGGTACATGTAACCAAAGAATTACTTCATCCACTAGCAGCTACAGAAGACCACAAGGGGGAGGTAACACTAACCTCACTGAAATATTTCTTGAAGAGTCACCTTTGTGCTCCAAATCCAAAAACGGCACTCAAGAGTCCCAAAGTGCCAAAATGAGCCAAGAAGAAGTGGTGCTCAAATTGTTTTAGCACAACTTTGGAGTGCCTACACCCAATTGGAGCTAGAAGGACCAACCAAGTGTTAAAAAAATTCAACAGCCTCATTCCTCCTCCTTTACCCTCTTGACGATGGTCTACAAGCATCGATTCCTCAACACAATTATCGAGGGGGAGTGTTGGAGTGAGCGATAACTGTGTTAATTAAATGCTTCAGCATAGCTTAGACGACACTCCAATTGGAGGCTCTGAGAGGATTTTACGGATTTTTCAGTGAATGTACTTTGTGTCGCTCAAGTGAGAATCTTGACAAAGAAATTCTATATTTTCTCTAAAGAGTAGACTTAAAGGGTGTGAAAAGTGCTTTGTGGACAAGCATAGAAATGATAAGAGCACATGCTTCTAGCAGCACAGACCTGCATAGTGCTGCATAGGCACTGATGTTAAAAGGCAACATGCAACCTGAACAAGAGGCCTGCACAGCATCAGCTCAAGCCTGTATGAAGCCCAGACACTTGTATTGTCATGGGTCAATTTGGTGTAAGCGTTAGGTGGATCCTGGTCAACGGGCTTGATTTAATAACATGGTAACATCAATAATCTTGAGAGGAAGGCCTGATGAGCAAGCAACCTTTAGGTGAAGTTTCACCTAAAGACCTGATGAAGCTTCCTCAAGGAGGAAGCTTCCTCTTGGAGCAGCACAGGTGCCAGTAGCTAGAACTAAAGGAAGCTTCCACTGGATGGAAGCTTCTCCGGATTAAGGCAGAGGTGGCAATAGACCAGAACAACATGAAGGAAGCTTCTCGTTTAGGTGGTCAACTTGCCAGGACATCAAGTATAAAAGGCGAAGGTCCTGCCACTTCTTAGTATCCCAGCATCATCAGTATCATCTCTAATATCACTATCTCCAGTACAATGCCTAACAAGTCTGTCTCCAGACCATGTGCAATGCTCCATGCCTTAGCACTGGGGCACCTTCTACCAAGATGCTGTTGGAGTTCCTCCCAAGGCCCACGTAAGCCTGGTTATTGCGTGTCAGCCAAGGTAGAGGACGATGCTGGTGATCCCTCCAGGATCCCTGTAAGCCTGGCAAGCTAAGCCAGCCTAGGAGGAGATCAATCCCTCCAACACCCCTGTAAGCCAGGCAAGGCCTGCCAGCCTGGGAGGAGGACGCCCTGACATCCTAAAGGCTTTTCAGGCTTTTGTTGTGATGGTGGTTGTGCCGAGATCCTTGCTTTGATGACCTTGATGGCCTAGTAAAGTGTTGCGCCCCAGTTTACGGCCATGAGTTTTGTTAGAGCGCAGGGCTGAGCTGTTTGTACAGCTGTTGTTCTTTTGCAGTACTTGCACTTTTAACATGATTCAACTTCACACTTCTTGTTTCCACTTATTTCTCAACCAAGTGTACAAGGCATGCTTGTTGGGCATAAAAGATCCTACGGCATCAGGGGAACTCCTTGCTACATCAGAGCACACAGTGGCTTTGTCGCTACAAGCTCACAAAAATCAACACAAATCACCATGGGAATGGTGGGGCTCATTGATGGAGCTACACACACACACACACACACACACACAGAGAGAGAGAGAGATAGAGAGATGCACACAGATATATATAGAGAGAGAGAGGGGGGGGTAGAGCAAGAGAGGGAGCGAGAGAGAGAGAGAGAGAGACATAGATAGAGATTTATGGAGAGGGAGAATAAGATATAGATAAAGAGAGGGGGGGAGAGATGGAGAGGGGGAGAGAGAGAGAGAGAGAGAGAGAGAGAAGAGATATAGGACAAGGACAATCAATATTCACGTAAAACGTACTTGTCTACATCATATGGTCAGATCTCCCAAGCATGGGATACGGACATATTAATCCTCCAACAAACACTCTGCAAGGTCTTTCTCCGTTGTAGTGTTTAGACTTGAATGGGCACATTTTGGGTCGTATGAGGCGACTCATCTTATCTTTGGATTTTTAATGAGCCGAAGGTCAGCCCGTCATGCTCCATGAGGCACGTATGGAACATTATGCAGGCCAAGGCAGTATCATATTGATCTTCCAAAGGGACGTTGGCCATGCACTTCAAAATCTGCCACTTTCCTTTAAAAAAACGTAAGCCCCATTCAAGAATGCTTCTCTTATTACTGAATCTTTTGTTGAGTCATTCGTGTGGGTTTCAAGGTCTCCGCTCACATCTCTTCCACTCTTTTAAATGGCATGTGTATTGCAACACGGAGTCAATAACACCTTTGAGCAAGGGTATCGTGGATAGACAAGATATTACCATCCCTCTGGGATAGTTAACCGCTTTTATTTAGAGTCCCAATGCACTTTTGCGTCATGTATATAGCCTTCCCAAATGCGCTAGCACATGTGCAAAGCAGCCATCAAGGCATACCAATCCCATAAAATTTTGTAATATTATCGCCTTGTGATATTTAAATCTGGTCTACTCAGACTTTTGTAGGATGGAACCCATGTGGGTTCCATCAATAGCCCCAAGGTAGCCGAAGAAAGCAAGACCATTCTTCTTGTCGTGAAGGGCCCACATCACATTGTCACATGGGGTTGGAATCTTAACGCAATCTATATTCAACGCAGGAAATCATTTCTCTATTCCATGGAATTGTTGATGAACCATTATCCACTCTGCTCAGAGATTATTTGGATTGAGCGGTTGGTGTTTGCTTGCTAGATAATGTGAAGGAACATGAGGGGTTGGTGGGAACTGAAACACCATGCCTAGTAGGAGCAAGAAGTTGGCATCGGATCATCTCTTCACTCAACTTAAATAATGTGCCTTCATATACTCTACATAACTTTCTAAACAATGTCTCACTATCATGGACAAGGATCCTTGTCCGAACTGCTCCTCTCTTCTGTTCACAGTGCACAAGAAAGGGGTTAGCGATGTAGGTACCATGTACATGTGGTATGTTTTAAAAGACAAGAGTTTGCTGGACCAAGTGCCAGTCATAAGATCAAACCTCAATGTGTGTCAACTTACAAGGCCGGGGAGAGCAGGGCGAGCCGATAAGAAATGGGAGTCAGAAAATGAGCAGGTTTTCCTTACCTCCTTTGATAACAGAAGTATTTTGTCAAACTGAGGAAGTGCATTGTGTGGTAAAAAAAGGGTGCAATTGGTTGATGATGTAAGAAAAATTAGCTTTCCCTATTGAGATCCTTCGTCGGTAGTGCAAAAGACTTTTTCTCTGCTTGTCAATAACAAGCTCGTGGAAACCTTGAGTTTGACAACAAAGTGGATAGGATTTCATGAGTTTATACGACATAACTGAACAATGTGTTCCATGATATGCTTTGCACGTCAAGGTATGTTGTCGGTGCTGTACATGACTAGAGATTGAGGCAACGTTCTTCTCTCAATTCCACGTTGACGCCAAGTACCGTACTGGCACCCATATTTGTGCAAATTAGTTTTTTTAGTTCGCCCATGTGTCACATAAAATATTTCCTTTATACCAAAACATGTCGAGAAACGTAAGGCACGATTTTCCTTCACAAAAGAGGAAATTTTCCCACCTAATTCCTTGCCCCGAAATTTCAAAAATGGCCAAAAATAGGAGAAGATGGATAGCACTAAAAAGCAAATGAAAAATGGGGTGAATATGAGTGCCAGTACGGTAGTTCACGTTTTAGATATTGTTTTCATTACCCAAATGCACTTTGTCTTTTGAAAAGATGAAAAATAATACAAATTCAGTAGCAACAACATTGCAAGGTACTCCACTTTCCTCACTTACGAATACTATATATCCCAACTGTTGAAAACGCATCTCCATCCACCCCGTGATTACGAATTACATCAGGATGAGCCCTGTATTTAAAATAAGAGTCTTAATTTGCCCCAGATGTTGATGCATGTGCTCAGTATGCTCCATCGAGCATAGGTTCATGCCTCGTTTTGAGTCTCAACAGATTCTCTCTTTTACATCGACCGACAACATATGTTCATTGCATTTTTAATGGAGTTCTTACATACGTTTGTCAAAGTGAACGGATGCTAGTTACTTTGGCTACGCTGAATATCTTGTGTAGAATTTTTGCTCTTTATGCAACGTCCAGTGTTTGCATTATGCGACGACTTTTGCCTTCTTAGCAAGTAGTAGAAAAAAGGAAAACAATCTTTCATGACAAAATGTACAAGAACTGACAAAGGACCCATTTCTTCTTCACAACGAATGAAAATAAAAAACAATGAGGATGTGCTTGATATCGCAACAGTGTTCAACATATCCCATTAGTGGTTGGTGCCTCAGGACAGTTCCTACGACTGATAGGGCAAATTGTAAGGTTAAAAATGAACACGGGGATAATGGTCGCTTAAAATTTTAAGGCGGGTATATGGTGTCGGAAATCTACAAAGCGGGCAAATAGTAACCCAATTTAAGAAATATGGGTGAACGACGCTAGTGGGTTTTAAAGGCGGGATAGGTAAGGAATTTCTTAAAATCAGTAGTCAACAAGTGCTAGGTTGTAAAACCGACTAATCGGTTATTAGTGAAGGGCAATCGAGTGGTACCGGCCTTGGTAAGGGTTGGCATGGGTGGGTGTCTGCCTTGCAAGCTGGTCCTAAAGTTTGTGACGTGTTAATGACGTCGCTCACGTGCTCTCTCCAAAACGTCTGTATATAAGTAGTAATGAGGGTTTGCCATTGAATTTTCCAACAAAGTAGTTCAAACTAATGAACTGAAGTGCTTGCACCTCGTCGATTGTTTACCAATTAGTTGGAGTTTTGAGTTGTTTTTAAAGAAATTTATGTTTTTTACAATGACGGCCCTGGTGTATTCATCAATGTCCACATGGCATTCATTTTCATTAATGTTTGGTCTTTGAGCTTCCGATCATGCGCTTCAATGTTTCTCATGTTGGTGGCTTGTGCGTTGAGGCGCTTGCAAAGAAGCATGTCAAAAAGAGCATTGAACACTCTACCATGCACACCCTTATCATCTTCAATCACAAGTCCATACATCTTTGTGGAGACTCGTTGTCACCAGTTCTCATGCCCTTCATCATCCATCAACGCCTCTCTTGCTACAATTGTAGTCATGTCAACACCAGTGAGCGTGCCGCTATTTTTTACTCCCTCAGCACTTAGATGCATACTCAACACTGGGATGCATACGAGATGAATGAGGCGGCTCGCTAGTGTCAGTGCCTGGGTTGGTATAGTTAGGATCCACCGTCTGTGCATGGGACGGACAACTTTCACGGATCCCCATTGGTTGGAAACAATCATGAGTCCAAGGAATAAAGAGCGCACATGCCATGGCTGCCGTTGTATGACCATGGTTGCTTGAACACCATGGACTTCATCGTAAAGCAAGCTCCTGGCGTGGCGGTCAATGGAAATAACGACATTGCAAGTTAGGTTGCTTCATACGCTTTGATGGGCTCTTCCAGCACCAAAACAATGGTTGAGGCAGTAGGCGGGGTCGAGAAGCGTAAGTGGACCCCTGAGGAATACACGGCGCTGCTGACGAATAGAATATATAGTAGTAGAATATGCTGCCAAATTCCTCGACTCTAAAAAATAGTGGTAAAAAAAGATGCATGTCACGATTGCGCCAAAGTTTACCAAGCTTCTCAATATTGAGAAACTACTGAAGGGCCAGGTTCATTATCAATGCAACAACTTGGTTACGTTATGGCGCCTTGCGTACAACATCAATGGTAAGAGTGGGACCCAAATAGACTATTAAACTTTACACAAAGGAATGGGTAGAGATGGAAAGTAATGTTTCGGCGGTAGCAAAATTTCAAGGCAAGAATCTGCTATGCTACAATATTGGAACAAAATTATAGATTTGGGACAAGGCAGTCGGTGGCAATGCATTTTTTTTAGTAGGTTTGTGCACTTGGCATTAAAGACAAAGTGTGGGGTACCGAATCTGTATTAGAGCCTTGTGTCATGCATTGCAAGGTCTTTGATACGCAGATGGACAAATTGTCATAGCTTGTTAACTCTTCTAGGTATTTAGAATGCATCATTAAAGACAATGGTCTTTTTACTCATCTGATTGCGCCGTCCTTGCTGCTCTGAGATGCCTTCTCCTGAATCAACTTGAGTTGTTGGATGTGCTACAGAAGGATGAGAATCTTTGTACTCTATACGTTTAATCCAATGGAGGCTTTTCTGGTCATGTATTGAACATACTTCTTGGGTGAATTCCAGGATATGATGCCCATGCAGATGAGGGTGAGGCAAAGGAAGGCGTAGAGGAGGATGGAAAGGGGAGGAGGAATTGAAGGAGTGGGAGCATCATGACGAAGACGAGGGAGGAGGTGGTGGTGTAAGCAACATGCAGAGCTCTGGACAAGCGCTGGTACTATAGGAGGATCTGTCTACCAAGGGTTGATTGATATGTTTGGTGTCTTTGTACCTTCATGCTTGATTAACCAGATGAATATGCATTTGCAATGTATCCATGTGATGTACTTTCGTAACAAAATACTAGATGGAACATTACACATCAATATTGTCTTTCAAAATGTAATCTGTCCACATTGCTTCTTCAATATCAAGTTTATTCCTACGAAAAATGTCTCCATACTATGTACGAGTGGACTTCACACATTTGTTTCAGTAGGATGACTTGGAATTCACTCTACCCATCTGAAAATTTGTGCATCCTACCATTCTAAGAGCGATTGATGTAGTGCCAAGTATGATGAATAAATCATGCCATATATTTTCATTTGAAAACATAGTATTTTTGTAGAGTCGTGAAACATCCCTTTAACGTGCCGACAGCCCATCTGACCAGGATCATGCAGACGTGTGCCTTTTGTTGAACAACTCTTGGGCCTTTCTTGGTCAAAGATCACTGGGATTGAACTCTTCCAAATGGTACCNCAATATTGTCTTTCAAAATGTAATCTGTCCACATTGCTTCTTCAATATCAAGTTTATTCCTACGAAAAATGTCTCCATACTATGTACGAGTGGACTTCACACATTTGTTTCAGTAGGATGACTTGGAATTCACTCTACCCATCTGAAAATTTGTGCATCCTACCATTCTAAGAGCGATTGATGTAGTGCCAAGTATGATGAATAAATCATGCCATATATTTTCATTTGAAAACATAGTATTTTTGTAGAGTCGTGAAACATCCCTTTAACGTGCCGACAGCCCATCTGACCAGGATCATGCAGACGTGTGCCTTTTGTTGAACAACTCTTGGGCCTTTCTTGGTCAAAGATCACTGGGATTGAACTCTTNTATTGTCTTTCAAAATGTAATCTGTCCACATTGCTTCTTCAATATCAAGTTTATTCCTACGAAAAATGTCTCCATACTATGTACGAGTGGACTTCACACATTTGTTTCAGTAGGATGACTTGGAATTCACTCTACCCATCTGAAAATTTGTGCATCCTACCATTCTAAGAGCGATTGATGTAGTGCCAAGTATGATGAATAAATCATGCCATGTATTTTCATTTGAAAACATAGTATTTTTGTAGAGTCGTGAAACATCCCTTTAACGTGCCGACAGCCCATCTGACCAGGATCATGCAGACGTGTGCCTTTTGTTGAACAACTCTTGGGCCTTTCTTGGTCAAAGATCACTGGGATTGAACTCTTCCAAATGGTACCTCACGCCTAAAAAGGGAGGCATTAGGCTAAAGCCCTTTGGAAATGTAGTACTTGCAAGCATGAACTTCGCCTGAGGTAAGCGGATGCCTTGACAGAGGATTTATAAAGATCCAAGCGTGGTGCACTGACCCTTCTCATCCAACCGTGATGAAGGTGAACTGTAGATTTGGGGTCACAAAGGCGAGGATGTTCTATGTACCTTATTGATGTCTGTTCATGAACGCTGGTTGTCAATTCCAAGTAATCAACATGGGGACTGGAGTCCCATCTATGGTGCAGACGCAATTGGTAAACCATGGCAGGTAGTCGGTCCGGCCAGCCCACGTAGTTGTGGGCACATCTCCAGCTCAGGATTGACAAATACAATTCGGTGCTACGATGAAAAGGGCTTGCACCATTTCATGCAACACTCGATGAATTGTCGTTGCACCACACTAAAATTGGTCCATGATTTATGCGTGGAAATACCATGGCAAAAGCAGTGAAGATTTATGAGCATTTTCTCGTCGGTAGCGGGTTGACTTTCACTTAGTGTAAGGAAGATGGTAGCACTATGAGGACTCCCCGCCACATAGGAACGAACATCCGCGCCACGCTGTACAACCTTAGAAGATGACCACGACATACCTCATCAATCCAGTCACACCCACTGAAGTTGTTATCGTGCATGCACCGACTAGTGAGACAAGAGACAAGGCGGAGGATGAGGTCACTGATGAGTTCTCAATCTAACTCTCGAATCCGAGCGTGAAAATCCATAAGATGATGGACACATGCACAGTGTGCACTTTGGCGACGAAATTCTGGATCCATGTCAGGGTTGTAAGCCTTACACTAGCATTGCAATGAATATGATGTGTCTCTACGGATCATAACATGGTAAAAAAATGCCCATTTGTAGCCGTTTGAATATTCCACATGTAACCATTGCACTGTAGCCATGCGGTCCAACAAAGTTTCTTTTAAGGATTACTAAAGACATGATAAGAAAGGTTTAAGACCCTACTATACCAAGTGCATTTACTATTAGTTGAAACAATGAGTCCAAACGGCTATTTCCAAAGCGATGCCCATGATAATTAAAGTTGAGCTTCTGGGTTCAATTTAAGGCTAATTAACGGACCAATGGTGTCCATTGTAGTAATTTCCAGAAGGGGGCCCAGTGGGAGGAATTTTTAGTACAGCCATGTATAAAAGCAAAAAAAAAGATTAGTTCAATTAGCTTCAGTGCTCAGTTGAACAATGAGTTAACTGCTAAAATATGTCGGTCACGACCACAGGTTAAAAAAAGCAACAGGCAGGTGTTGCACGCCAAGAGTGCATAGAGTTACATAGTAACCATGGAAAAGTATTCGTTTTAGTATCTCTTAAGAGGCTATATACTTGCACGTAATCTGGACCACATAATGGAAGGTTTGCCATCAGACTTTACCATGTCCGTAGAAGCCAAAATTGGTTGTAAATGGACTGCCAAACTCACCTGCATTTGTTCAAACTAATCTTTTTGTTCACCCATGTGTGCTCTTAAACATTTTGTATGGTTTGGGTGAAATCCTCCTAAATTACTTCAAGCTATGCTTTCCTACTGCAACTTGTGTGGATATAAAAGCAAAAACAAAAACACAACCGAAAATTGAAAAAATGTGCTTCACGATACAATATCATGTATAAAAATTCACCAACACCTTGAGGAAGAACCTGAAAAGGCATTTCTTCTCGTTTTTATGTGAATGTGGTTTTATCTGGTGATTCTGTTATTTGAATGAGATGAATTTATTCTTGTATTCTGAACATGCCAGTTTCACACGTATAATATGAAGTTAAAAAAAGATCTTTGACAAATTTGGATGATCTTTGAATGTTTCCTTATGTTACCAAAAACAAGATGACGTAATTATAGGCAGAATTTCACATATTACCTTCTTCTATGACCGTGGTTGAATTTCTCTTCTTTCAATTACGTTTTGACCTTGTTTGAGGTTAAGTTCACGCGTCTCCATAGTTTACCATGATGACCAGGTATGTGAAACAAGACAGGACGAGGCCAAGGAGGAGCGACATACAAGGAAAAACCAACATTAAATTCTGCTTGCAAATGGAGTGGAGGGGGTTGGACCCAACCCAACGTACATTCATTACCCTTTTGTACCGGCATCAGACTTGTCATTCCGTACTATCTGTGGTTTGTCTACACATCTAGGCCGATGTCTGTGACTTTTTTCTTATGGGCCAACCCCGGTTATCCGTCCGCGTATGTGGAGGGGCATACTTTCCTACAAACTCTTACACCCTGATTGATGGATATGTCAGAAAGATGACTAATCCACCAATCACGGTTTTCTTGTAGCATCGTTTGGCCACAAACCAATTGTAATAGGCTACTATGTAACCCAACATCTGCTAAAACATGTAGTTCGAACTAAATGACTAACTTAAATTACTGATCTTTGTATTCGCTCAACTTTTCAGACCGAATTTGATGCTTTTTTATTTCCCCCACAAATCGCCCCCGTGGAATTTCCTGGGTGGTCGTCCATACCTGTTTGGTAATTTCTTGGTGGTACTTAAAATCGCCCACTGCCCAGTGCGAGGTTCAAATCCGGAAGAGATGGACCAGCGCGACTTTGGATTGCACCTCGTAATCCACATGGCTACCCTTTTGACACGCATGAGGCCTCGTTTTGCTGTAGCCTCGTGGTGCATCAAAGTCTTGCACCCTCTTTTTTTCCGCGAAATCTCCTAGATGACCTTGGTTTTTCATCGATTTTCTTGTAGATGTCTTTTGTGAATAGTGTTGACAAGAGCTCAAAGTTTTAGGAGTGATCTTGGGATACTTAAGACAATAAATTAAGAAACACATAGGCGGATAGAAAAAGTTAATTTGAGCGAATACAAGATCCAATACGGTAGTTGTTTTCGAGACCCTGTATATGAGGTGCGATTAATCCGACTTGCAATGCGTTTAGCCTTGGCCAAAAGCCCATATGGATCTGTCTTGGTCAGACGGATTCCTTCTCCAAAGATGGAGAACCAAGTCACCTAGGTTTTGCTGTTGACGCGGAACAAAACACGATTGGAGCCTTTGGCTGGGATCCTGGTCGATGCCTCTAGTCGTTGCGTGCTGAGTATGAATCCATGTTGCACTATTGTGATAGTGTACTGAAATCCTACTCTTCAGAGCAGTTCCTCTAGGTTTTCAACGCTGCTGCCACGCTCAACAAAGCAACAAAGTTTTTCTCAAAAGTATGGTTGTGCATGAGCGTAGAACCCACTCCAAAAGCTGGCCCACGTTCTAAGACTCCACGTAGAGTGTTCGACTGAGGTTCTTACAACACTGATTTTGACTCAAATAGATATTCAATTATGATGCTGGTGCCTTAAACACGATTACTTACTTAAGAAGAGGAAGAAATTGAAGTTTGAAGTAAGTATGAAAAAGGTGTCATTGGGCAACGCCTACGGATGTGGCCGTACCAACCTTGGGTCTTGCGCAAATGGATATTGTCGCCAACTCAACAAAGAAATGTTTTTGCGACCAATGACTCCGTAGCATGGAAAACAAGCATCCAAAATTTGTTTTCATTAGTAACATGAAGGTTTTTTGGTGGCAGCTCGATGTCTGCTTTCAGACGTGTTTTGCAAAAAGCAATGTAAAATTTTACGAAAATGGGTGCGCATCACTTGCACTACCGGTAGGATCAAGGTGTTGGATGCTCAGAACTACTTCAAGGACTCGTTGTCATAACAACGACCCTTCATGCATACAATAGGAAGAGCAGACGGGGGGGATTTAGCAATTCCATGATAAAATTCTATGCGTACAACTGCTGTGAAAACATGTGGCGACGGTTGTGGTGTATTCGTGCTTAGTACCCTAAGGAGCACCTGCTCTTAAGAGCACGATTTTAGTACAATGTCCCATAGTATATTCGTGAATCCATCTCCTAGAGTCGACCCAGGCCAAACGGACCCTTGGAATCCGTCTCTGCTCAGGAATACATGCGCGATTCCATTTTCCTAGTCGGATCCCATTTTTTGGTCGAGGCCAAACGCACTATTAGTGCAAGGACCAGGGAATGTGTGGACCGTTTGACGCAACTGCCGGCACAACCCCTTTTCTTATTGCCAGGTATAAGCGGTACAAGCTTGCGTTGGAAGAAGTCATATGTGGGGTTTTGAGATAGACTAAATGACAAATTTACTATCTGCATGCTTCTCTCACTTACGTAAGCTATTCGCAACGTGATCCGTTTTTAGAAAACTATATGCCATGGAATCTGATATTGTACCACAAGAAGCCACGGTTTTCGAAAGTATATTACCTGAAGCCACGTGTGCACGATGCAAATCTCCATATGCCCCTTCAAGTGCGCGTAAATAAATCTGATCTCTCTAGTTGCTTAAGTTCTCGAATTATCTCTTTGTATATGTAGACTTTTCTCTGCATTTTTCTTAGTACAAACTACCCAAGAAGAAGACAAACAAGCCCTTTTAATAATCCACGGAGAATTGAAGTTCCATCGCGTTATGCACGTGGAAGTTTTCCAGGTTGGACGGTCCAATGACATCAAACCTGCAAGAAGAGTTTGTGAATATCGACTAACATACTCACCCGTATTCCAAAAAGAAAAGATAACCTTGACCTCAATGAAAGAATAAATGCAACAATAAGATGACATGAAAAGCCCTTAGTTTGTGGGGTATATGGTGATGTCTTATATGCCCCTCGTGGCATATCGTGATCATACAAGGAAATTCATCGTAATGTGGTTCATCGTAATAAATAATCAAAAAGCGCGGTGTTCTGTGATGAACATTCGTAAAGCGTGGCATGCATTAATCTCGTTTTCAAACTAGTGGCGCAAGAGATTACCTTTGTGTGAACACGTGGTATATAAGGAATTTCCTGTAGACTACATAGTTTTTTTGTCTATCTTCTGAGTGCAAAATTGATTGTGGCGAGTTGTTGCGAGGTAGGCCGGCTACCCCGCCTCCCAGCCGTCTGGTTTGCGAGGAGCTTGCGATGTCACAAACCCTTTCCCTCTATTTTTTATAGAGTAGTCAGTGTATGAGAGGCGCGTCTCAAAGATTTGAGTAATCAGTCCAAAAACATCGACTAGATCGCTCGAAGCGCTCAGACAACGTACTTAGTCTATCTTTGCGCCTCGATCCACAACTTGCCACATGCCCCAGTAGATGAGGGGCACAGATCGGTCATATAATGCAAACATCCCACGAACGACTAATTAGTCAGACTAATTAGTTTATGGGTATTTTCACACGGACCCATGCTGAACTCCTTACCACATAAGGGTTGCTTCGCCGTCCGAACTTGACATGGACTGCTTGCGGTCCGCCAAGCTTTCAGTGAAGCAACTCAGGTTTACTAGGACTTGCTACGTCCTTGGAGTTGTAGCAAGTTCTAGCAACTCATAAGTCCTTGTTGGACGGTCTCACGTTCACGTGACCTACGATGTGACAAAACGGACTCTCGCCAACGATGGACAAGCAAAAACCAGAGAAAATGTGATTTCCCCAATACGTGCTAGGCGGTTTGCCTTTTGTTCCTACAAGGACTTGCTTCAGCTTCCGGTGTGAGTGGCCACCTCGTAGCAACCCATTCATTGTCACACATCTGGATCTTGTACGGGTGCAGAAACATGGCAGAGCTGCTACGAGGCAGTGTGAAAACACCCTATGTCCACAAAAACGCATGAAAACAAGATAGAGTAATTAGTATGACTAGCGTCAATGCGCGCTATGGACTAAGGGGCTCTTCCAGACTCGCCGGACTCCGGCACGGCAGAGAAGGCGCATGCGACAAAGAGGGATTTGCGAGCTGACCTGGCATTGCGAGGACCTTGCGAGCTGATGTGGCCCTCGCAAAACATTTAGCAAGCACTGCAGAATCATCGGAGCCGGCAGGTCAATGGTATGTTTCGCGCCCTCACCGGTCATTGGACAATCTGTTTCGCCCAAGTTCTTCGACATGCCAAGGCTGCTGCATGACCACTTCCGAGTGGAAAAACGGCCTGCCGTAGACTTCTTCAGCAGGCCATTTAAAGTGAATGTGAAAAGATGATTCAATGATTTGGGTTGCGGGATCTTTCCGATTGGATACGTCCAGAATCTAGCAAACATTTGCTCAGTTTTAGCTGCGTGAAGGTTCGGACTCACAAACGCAAACCTTCGCGAGTAGTGGGACCAGGTCCGGTCTCAGTTTTCACTGGTGAAAGGGCTCTGCCGTAGAAGGATTTCTAGCATGAAAGAAGGTCTCGCTTTTTCCGGAAGGAGGCTGCCAGACTCCGGCAGAGGCCCCGGGAAACTCTACGACATAGGGCCCCCTCACATTCACGCAAAGCAACTCTCCGCACATGCGAAAACTACCTGGAATTTCATATACACCAATGCAAGGAAATGTTTTTTGATGGGCGATCACATACACAGGCCTCGCAAGTACACATTGGAGGTGTTGGCGACGGTCCAAAAAGTTATGCGGTGAACTGTTGATTCGTTCGTTTTTCGCCTATCTGGCATGCGCGAAGATGCAAGCGAGGGCTACGACCGTGTCAGGTGGTCGGTGTTGGGAGGTTTGCGACTCCGCACTTACTAAGATTTCGGCGACCTACGGAGGTCAACGAAGTCCTAGCAAGTCCTCGCACCGCCAAATCCACCAATCGTAACAGAGTTATTTCCACGTAGGCATTGCCGACTTCAAAGGGCTGTTGAACTCCGCTCTTCCCTCCACAAAATGATGGAATTCATCACAACGTGAATGTGAGGGAGCCCATAAGCCGTGTTCCCCAACTTTTTTTGTATCTTGTATCGAGCGCCAATGACGTGGCAGGTTCGGGCCGACCAAATGTGACGGATTTTTGGTTTGGCGAGGGTAAAATCTATCGAGGGTGTCTCATGCTTGTATATTGTCGTGGAGACATTGGCACCAGCCCTCTCCATGATAGATTCCTTGATTTATCGATACAATCCTTGGCTACACGTTGGTTGTATCGATACATTTTGTGGGGCTCCCATATCTTTCGGAAATTCGAGGATGTTTAATTCTGTGGCGTGGATGAAGCGTACACGCAACCGACGATCAGAGTTTGAAGGATCGTATTTAGGAAATTCAAACGTTGTTCGCCTGGCAAAGCGAACCGCTACTTTGGACTGCAGCTCTTGCGACGAAGCTGCATGCCGCCAAGGAGCAGCATACTTGAAGCGTCGCTCGCTCATCATTCGAGTCGTGATCGTGCAGGTCACGGGTTTGAACCCCGCACGAATAATCGAGTTGGCTGCAGCTTGTCGTGGACGGCCGAAACCGGCGGCCCCGCTCAAGACACACGCGCGTAGATACATTTTTCTATCTAAGCGTTGAATACATTTTTCTAGCCATCGTGAGGAGGTTCAACGTCGCCCACTACAAAAAAAGAAGTTGGGGAAGAGGGCAATAGTCTGCGGCACAGGCTTTTTACCCGCTTTCTCTGCCGCGCAGGAGTCCGGCAAGTCTGGACCAGGCCATAATTATGCCGTGTTCCCCAACTTTTATTTGTAGTCGGCGGTATGGAATCTCTCCCCGCTTGCTAAAAAATGTATTCAGCGTTGAGTAAAAAAAATGTATCTACGCGCTTAAGCCTTGAGCGCGGCCGCCGGTTTCGGCCGTCCACGACAAGCTTGAGCCGGATTCTCATGGACTTGCAGTACCATTGGGGAGGCGGGGGGGAGGTACGCATCGGGCTGATGGAGGGGGGGAGGTACGCGTTGGGGTGAAGGGGGGGGTACGTTTCGGGGTGACGGGGTTGGAGGGGGGGTACACGTCGCTAGAGCTACGCTCCGATGGTGTGATTTGGTTTGCCAGGCGAAAGCGTTTGAAGTTTCAAAGTACGACTCGTCAAACACTGCTCGTCGGTTCCGTGTACGTCGCATCCATGCCACTGATTTAAAATTCTTTGAATTCTCAAAAAAAATGGGGCGCCTACGAAATTTGTCAATACAACCGGCGTGTAGCCAAGTTTTTCATCGATAAATGGGCAAATTTTGTCCTGGAGAGGGTGGGCGCCAATGTATCCATGACAATATACATGCGTGAGACGCTGTCGATAAATTTTTTTATCGCCATGCTTATTTTCTGTCAGAGTTGCTCGGCTTGAACCTGCCACGTCATTGGCACTCGATAGTATATACAGAAAAAAAGTTGGGGAACACGCCATTATGCGGTGTTCCGCAGCTTTTTGTTTTGTGTCTCGTGGTGAGCGCCAATGACGTGGCAGGTAAGGGATTGACAGATTTTTGGTTTGGTATACTACATTTGTATTGTGCGTGTTTCAAGGATTTATATTGTCGCGGAGGGTGCCCCGCCAACCTCCTCCACAACCGTTTGTCGACACAAAATGTCTGGTTCGGTAGCGAAATCAGAATTGTATCGATACATTTATGGACGAGAGGGCTTCAGGGAGAGTCGCATGGCGACCCTCTGTGAGGCCCTCCGATAAGTCGACTACCTCGCGAACTCGCGTCGCTGTCGATTTACTGTTACCCTGGCCGAGGGATCCGGGCTCAATTTACGATGGTACATCAGCGCTTCACAATTTTTTTGTGAAGTTGTCGTGGGCTTTCGGTTCCGGCGCTACCGCTTGCCTTATTAGAGCGTAGGTACATTTTTTCTCGGTAGCGCCTACAACAATACATTTTTGTTGTGGAAGAGGTTCGATGCCGCTCACTAAAAAAATGTTGCGGAACACCGCATTATTCTACGCGCATGAAGTTCAAGATTGAACAAATAATATGGGTGCGTTTTGTTTGGGACGTGGTCTTACTCGGATTCCGAGTCGGATTCGCAGTCCGAGTGAAGTTCTGCTTGGATTCCGACTTCGAACAAGTCGGATCCGATTTCGCCGTCCGGCGGACAGCGCCGACTGCTGAAGCAACATTTGATCCGGACGTCTGAGTTCGAACCGAATCATGAGTAGATGAAGCGACGGTGGATCCGAGTCTACTGCTTCCGCGACAAATCGGTCGAATCAAAACACAACCTAAGCTTAGGGCACGTTTGGATTTGGCCGAATTGCCGCCAGAGAAGTAGACTCGGATCCACCGTCGCTACATCTGCTCATGACTCAGTTCGAACTCGTACGTCTGGATAGAGTGTTACTGTAGCTTCGGCGCTGTCGTGCAGACGCCGAAGTTGGATTCGACTTGTTCGAAGTCGAAATGCGAGCGGAACTTCAATCTGACTTTGAATCCGACTCAAAATCCGAGCAGGACCGAGAGCTCGCTGTCCGACGAATGCGGTGTTCCGCAACAATTTTTTTTTGTAGTGAGCGGCATCGAACCTCTTCCACAACAAAAATTTATTGTTTTAGGCGCTATCCAGAAAATATGTACTTATGCACTCATAAGGCAAGCTGCACCGCCGGAACCGGAAGCCCATGACAACTTGACAAAAAAATTGTCAAGCGCTTATGTACCACCAGGAATTGATCCCAGATCCCTCGGCCAGCGGAACAGTAAGTCGACAGCGACGCGAGTTCGCAAGGAGGTCGACTTATCGGAGGGCCTCGCAAAGGGTCGCCATGCGACTCTACGCGACGCCCTCTGGTCGATAAATGTATCGATATTATTCTGGTTTCGCTACCAATCCTGACATTTTGTATCGACAAACTGTCGTGGAGGAGGTCGGCGGGACACCCTCCATGACAATATGCATCCTTGAAACACGCAGGATACAAATGTAGTCTGCCGAACCAAAAATCTGTCAGTCCCTTGCCTGCCATGTCATTGGCGCTCACTACAAGATACAAAAAAAAATTGCGGAACACCGCAGAAGTCACGCATCTGAGGCTCAGGCCGCGCCTGGAAACTCCTGACTAAGGGTGCGTTTGGCCTCGGCCGTCTGGCCGCGGCCGAAGTCCACTAGGATTCCAACTTTTTAGTGTAGTTGCGCTCGGATTCCGGCTTCAAGCGGGGTCAGATCCGACTTGATTGTCCGCTGACAACGTCGAATGTTGCAGCAACATTGCTTCCGGACTCCCGACTACGAAATGAGTCATGATCAGATGTAGCGACGGTGGATCCGTTCCGCGGACAGATGACCGAGGCCAAACGAACCCTAAGCCCATCTAATAAGAATACTTCTTCGCGTGACACGAGTAAGCCGTGACGGCTGGCAGGGAACTGCGGTCTCTCCAGTGGGCGTTGTTTTGTAGGGTTTGCGAATGTTTCCCAGGATTTTCATATGTTTCGACTTTTTCTCGGCCAAAATTTCAACGTATCTCGTGCTTACTCGAGGCATGAAACTGGTTTCCAGTGAAACACGAGACGGTAAAGTATTAGGGGACCTCGCTAACCGACGAGTACACAACAAAATCCTTGTCAGCGAGTGAACTGTAGGTGAGCTGTATTCTGTCGGCGCCGAGATCGCAACTGCAAGTGGTTCGTCAAGTCGGCAATGAGCCACAACACAATCAATTACATCCGATACGGTCAGTGGAGTTTGGACTCTAGTTACAAATTCAGAAAAGGAGCAAAAACTAAAACTTCATGCGCTTCCGCGGTCACAGAGTGGCAATTGCACCCCTCTTTTGGCGAAAAACAAAAAAACGATTTCACACAAATCCATTCATCTTTGCCCCTAGTTCGGCCGCTGTGCGAGATAATCCATTGTGCCGAAGTGTACCGCAAACTCATGGCGAAATATGTTAAAACGGGGACGTCGGGGCTCTCCGCCCCTGGAAAACATGTTGCTACCTTGTCAGTGCAGAACTACGTTCAACTCTCTCCATCAATTGACGAAGACAGAGGTGACCTCTGACGTCCTCAAAAACAACGTCGTCCTCGAGCCGAAGGGCAATGGTGTCATGCATGACGATGACTTTGTGGGAACACATACTCTGGCATGACGATGTCGTCATGGGAACCTCCTTAAGTTTACGGAAACAATGAATGAGGCGAGACTTCACATAATGAAAGGTTTGCAAAGAAAACCAGGAAGTAATACAGCTGAACGACAATCACGATAACAATTTTCGCACACAACGTAAATGCATTTCTAGGCACGCATTTGACAGGGTCGTCATAGGCTTACAATGTCCAATCGTGATCATCGTACACATTAGAACGTTAGAGTAGTAAAGCGAACATCCGTCATAGTTCGCTATAGGTTGCCGTTTGCTTCCACCATTAACTTAGGAAAACGTCATAACATATGAACGTCGACCATCGTTCCACAAATAATAATGAACGGAAAAACGAGTGAAGCACTTGATTGTCCGCTGACAGCGTCGAATGTTGAATTAACAGTTCTTCCGGACGTCCGACTACAAAATGAGTCATGATCAGATGTAGCGACGGTGGATCCGTTCCGCGGACAGACAACCGAGGCCAAACGTACCCTAAGTCGTCTTTACATGTAGATTCCTACATCCTGCGTCTACAGTCCTCATGTCCAATGCCGTCTTCATACTGTCGAGTGCCACAACGTCTTTCCAATAATGCCTTCAGCGGCGTTCAAGACCGCGTACGACTACAGCGTCTAGATGTAACAGCGGAGTGCGACGATCTTCTATGTGTGCAGTCTGGGAATTTCGGGGTTACTTCAGCCTTCGTGTAGACGTCGAAGGGCACCTACATCGACGGCCCCCTACGTCGACGGGACCCTCCATCGACAACATTCAGGAGAGAGAGTGCGGTAACAATAACGCCACAGCAATGCGTTCAACGCCTTGCGTAGGAGTGGAAATGAGAGAAGCATGGGCAGGTGGATTCCCCCCTCGACACATCTGTCGCACATAGTCGCGAGTCATGCACCTCATCATAGTCGGACGAAGCCCACAAATGCAAACTCGAGGTGGCAGTCTTGGAACGTGCCTCTCGTCGTTGTCCAAGGCTATCCTGCAGTCAGCGCGAAGAACCCGAATTTCCCGCTTTCATAACCCGTTGTGTCATTGCGATATGTAGCGTGGTCCGCAATGCGCTTACCGCCTTTCATCCAAACCAACGGGACTGGTTCGGTGGGTTCCAAAGCGCCTGCCGCATGTTTTTTCGGTGCATAACCTCGACATAGGAGGTTACCGGACGACGGCCGCGATGCGAGGTTCAAGTGGCGGGCTCGGAACAGGGACGTTCTCAGCTCCGCCGAGCTGTACATGGGATCAAGTGCCGGCCACATGCTTGTTTGCTCGCTCGCGTCCATGCTCGATAACAAAATTCTAGACTACGTCGTCAAAACACTCCAAGGTCGTAGGACGAAAATCGTGGACGATCCCGAGATTGTGTGTAAACGTTGTAATACCACCGGACACTCTTCCACATGGGGTATTTCTAATTTCCTAAACTCATCACATGCTACTACCACGTGCATGAAATTCATTCGACCACTTCGGCAGAACGTTTCGAGCACGTAGAACGACGTTATTGCAGGAACGAAGTCGGCATGTACGCATAATGTTCAGAACCTTGTTCAGGAACGTCACAAGACTATGCCGTGCAACGACCACCTCTGATGAGGTCGTCATGGCATTCAAAGTGACCTCGTGTGACGTTGACACGAGACGTCTCTTCAGGGACACCGACGCCTACGTGGCCACATCGTCAGCGATCGCGCATGTCAAAATGAGTTCTTCCTTCGAACCCACGGATAACGATTAGTTTTAGAACCAAACCAAAGTATGAAATGGGTGACATTCCAAAATACCAAGGGAGTCTATTCCACGACCTATAATCTCCTGAACTCATCACATGCAACTCCCACGTGCATGGGACATTCATTCGACGACGTCGTCACCACTTTTCGAGGAAGTAGCACGACGTTAGTGGACGAAGGAAGTCAGCATGTACGCATAACGTTCTCACCTTTTTTCAAGAACGTCATAGGAATATGCCGTTCAACAACCGTCTCTGATGAGGTTGTCATGGCATTCTAAGTCAACTCGTGTGACGTTGATACGAGACGTCCCGTCAGGGACACCGACGCCTACGTGGCCACTTTGTCAGCGACCGCAACGTGTCAAAATTATCGGTTCCTTCAAAAGCATGGATAGCGATTAGTTTTAGAAGCAAACCACAGTATGAAATGGATGGAACTCCAAAATACCAACGGAGTCTGATCCACAACAGGTATTTCTAATCTCCTGAACTCATCACATGCAACTCCTACGTGCATGGGGACATTCACGTGCATGTGTCATCCACACGATGACAATGGGTCGTCAGCATACTTGGGAGACTCCACAAGACTGCGCCGTACGCACGGAGCCGCTCTAGAGGTCGTTACAGTACTCTAGAGTCCTATGTGCGATGTTGATGCGGACGTAGGCGTATAACTTTTGGAGGAAGTAGCACGACGTTAGAGGACGAAGGAATTCGGCATGTACGCATAACGTTCTCACCTTTTTTCAAGAACGTCATAGGAATATGCCGTTCAACAACCGTCTATGATGAGGTCAGCATGGCATTCTAAGTCAACTCGTGTGACGTTGACACGAGACGTCCCGTCAGGGACACCGACGCATACGTGGCCACTTCGTCAGCGAATGCAACATGTCAAAATTATCGATTCCCTCAAAAGCACGGATAGCGATTAGTTTTAGAAGCAAACCACAGTATGAAATGGATGAAACTCCAAAATACCAACGGAGTCTGATCCACAACAGGTATTTCTAATCTCCTGAACTCATCACATGCAACTCCAATGTGCATGGGGACATTCATGTGCATGTGTCATGCACACGACGACAACGGGTCATCAACGTACTTGGGAGACTCCACAAGACTACGCCGTACGCACGGAGCCGCTCTAGAGGTCGTTATAGGACTCTAGAGTCCTATGTGTGACGTTGACGCGGACGTAAGCGTATAACGTCAAGCCTACCGCCGTTTTTTGTGCCACAACGTTCTTCTCCTCTCGTCCCAGCCTTGGACCGCGTCTCTTATTGAAGCATGGAGGCCTCTTCGACTGGTAAGTGGTTGTTCTTCTAACGCCTCAATGAGGGTCGCAACGGTCTTCAGCGATGATGCCCCGCATACGTCAGTGGCATGAATAGGTTGCCGCGTCCCTCTAGGTTCAACTTAGACGACGAGTCAGAGTCAGAGTCGGAGTTGTCCGAGGTCTCAGTTGACCACACACAGAGACGGCAGAACGCACGTACGCAACCCGCTTCCCAATTTGTGCCCATTATCATCCTGCCCGACGACTCTCCACAGCGCTGTAGACGACGTCCTGAGGCGCCACCTCCGCAGCCATCCCCATCGCCACCTCTAGTAGTCTTAGACAGTCCGCCAAGAACCAGTGAACGTGGCCAACATACTGACTGGATCCCGCCCTCTTGCAACCGTGAGATCTCAAGCCGTCGCTCACCCTGCGCAGGCGGCCGCCCAGAACAGGGAACGGGAGGAACTTCTCGCCGCACGCGATGCCAGCCGCAAGACCCTGAAGTCGTACCACCTTTCATCGACAACAGAACCGGTGAGTTGGGTTGCTGACAAGCTTGGGGTGTGTTCGTTCTAATTGTGACTTTGGATTGGGGTTCAATCCTCCCGTCTGTATATTGAACGTGCAGATGTCATAAAATTCGGAGTGTCGGCTGGAATTTGGAAGACTCAGTGGGATGGTTTCCACTTCGGGATCGGCCACGCCCGATGGAAAAGTGCCGCTTTGCTGGTCGAGTTTCTGAATGCCAAAGCAACTTCACACTGTGTCCGGAGGCTTGAGCCATTGACGGAACGCAGCCCTGCAACCTGGTGGTTCCTCGAGCAGTGTCGCCACGCCCAGAAGATTTTGAAAGCATCTTGTTCCGGCCATGCCTTTCCCGGTGCACTAACCCTTGACCTTGAAAGGTTCTTCCAGCAAACGTGGGTGACGTTGAATCCCCACAGGGAACTGCAACCTGCGCTCTGTGATTTCCTCATCAGTACAGCGTTCCAGTTCGACAAAGGAATAAAGACACCTCGCCCGCTATATAAGTCTTACCGTGCCGGTGAAATCGTCTCCGAGTGTAGGAGGTGGAAACAACCAGTAAGTAGCGAGCCTGAGTTGTTGTCCGTGATTTTATTTTGAGAACACAGAACTTGAATGAGAATGCATGCGTCTTTTGCGGAGAAAATTGGGGCCTGGCGACAATTATAATGAGGACTCAGAAGAAGAGGTGAGAATCAATCGCCACCATTGGATGTGAACATCTCCAATGGACGAGTAGAAATAATTAACCATGAACGTCTTTCGTCTTGCAGGACGAACTTGCAGCACCTCCTGGACCCGCAGCCGCCACACCTCCTGCACCTGCACCCACACCCGCAGCGCCTCCTTCACCCGCAGCCGCCGCACCTCCTACACCCGCAGCCACCGCACCTCCTGCTCCCGCAGCTGCCGCACCTCCTACTCACGCATCCGCACCCGCACCCGCAGCACCTCCTGCACCCGCACCCGTTGCACCTCCTGCACCCGCAGCCGCCGCACCTCCTACACCCGCACCCGCAGCCGCAGCACCTCCTGCACCCGCACCCGCAGCACCTCCTGCACCCGCACCCGTTGCACCTCCTGCACCCGTAGCCGCCGCACCTCCTGCACCCGCACCCGCAGCCGCAGCACCTCCTGCACCCGAACCCGCACCCGCAGCACCTCCTGCACCCGCACCCGCAACCGCACCCGCAGCACCTCCTGCACCCGCACCTGCACCCGCAACACCTCCTGCACCCGCATCCGCACCCACAGCACCTCCTGCCCCAGCAGCCGCCGCACCTCCTGCACTCGCACCCGCAGAACCTCCTGCACCCACTGCAGTTGCAGTTTCTGCTCCTGTACCTCCTGCGAACCTTGCTGTTCCCGCTGTTGAAGCCCGTGCTGAAGCTTGTGCTGAAGCCCTAGCCGAAGACCCTATTGAAGCCCGTGCTGAAGCCCCTGCTGAAGCCCCTGCTGAAGCCCCTGCTGAAGCCCCGGCTGAAGCCCCTGCTCAAGCCCCTACTGAACGCGAACCGAAAACTGAACCCCCTACTGAAGCTGGTGCTAGCGCCCCTGTTAAAGCCCCTGCTGTGTCTGTCCCTACTGCTGACGTCGCTGCCGGAACAGCCTCGGCCGTCACCGGCCCTGCCATTTCACCGCCTGCTGTGGGTGGAGTTGTCATGGGATTGGCGTGTTTGAGGGTTTCCGGAAGTGAAGCGCCGTCCGAAGGACATCTGAGAAAGGTGAGTTATGCGTCACCTTGATCGTTCCTCTGTTGGTCTTCAATCATTTCATCCATTTATACATCAGTCGTTGTGTTTTACGTTTTTCCAGGCCTCTCGTCACGAAGGTCTGAACATTGGCTTTGGAGGTCAGGCGGAACGGTCCGTCTTTTCTGAGACCAACTCTCAGCATGGAGTTACAGCATGTTGAGTTTCACAAACCATCACCGTTTATAAATGGAGCAACATCTGACAAACATTTGTCTTGCAGGTTCTCAATCATCTTGGAGGTTGATTTGATCCGGCACCATCGCCTTTCAACGTGTTTTGCGATTATACATTGGGGAATTTAGACTGTGGACAAGATCAGACGGGTGTCGGCACGGATGGACATCCTGAGTCGACTGGTGATTTACATACGAATCCTGCGGAGGGAGCTGATGAGGGTGGAGCTGGCATTCTGCCGGGAGAAAATGCAGTGACGAACTTGGAAGGAGGAGGGAACCACGACCCAGAGCCTGCTGCTGTCGTCCTGACGATGGCTCAAGATCTACAAGTGTTCACGGAGCAATTTGAGCAAGAGTTTGACAATTGGTACAACCACGGGAAGGCAATGATTTGGAACATGAAGAGCCTTGCGGGACAGGGACAGAAGCTGGCTCAGAAACGTAAGTCGTATTAATTAGTTTTTCACCGTGAACATTGCGTGGCCATGTGGGGGATATCTGACATCTTGTGTGAAGTCCCTTGCAGATGATGTGGAATTAGAAACATGGATCAAGACGGTGGAAAAGATGAAGCGAGGGACCAAGGTATGTGCACAACGGATTGCACCGAGCCTTCCAAATGTTCCGAGATGAATATTGACTGAGTAAAAAAACTGTCTCTGCAGAACCTCACCGACTCAGTTCAAGAAGCTGCTGGTGCTTTTGAAAGGGGGACTGCGGCTGCAAGGATGGAGGAGGACAATGATGGTACAGAACCCAAAGCGACATACGGTAAGGAAATGTGATTACGGATCATTCCGTGTGTTTTTCTTCTTTGAGATTTCCTGAAGTTTTCCAACTGTTTCGCAGGGAGGAAGAAGAAGAAGATCGCGGGACAGGGACTTCCGAAGGAGGGCAACGAAGAGTCGCAGAGGAGCCTTCCTGTTCTGACCCGGGGTCAGAGAAGGGCCTTGGAAAAATAGGACAGGCGCTATAAGAGACGACCTCTTTGACGGGGTGGAAGGCAGACTAGGACAGGTGTATGTTGTCCTCAACTGAGGCATGATTGAATAGTACGCATTCATAACAGTACGTATATGTTCTTAACAAAGCTTTTGATCCATCATTATTCTAACTGAGAAACGTTGAATGCATGTCAAATACACCTACAATGTTCTTGACGTAGACCTTATAGTTCTCTACCGTTCATTAGCCGAGCCTCATGTCCCTATAAGTTCATGGAATAACCGTTCCTACATTGTCTGATAGGAACTGCATGCTCCCACAACGTTCTCAACGTTACTACGACGTGCACATTTGTGACCTTGTACTACGAACCTACTTGGTTCGTGATTTGAACCTTAGCCTCGTTGTTGTTGTTGACCTTGGCCTCCTAACCCGTTCATGACGTCATTTCCATGTGCACATTCATGCTACAACGCCTCGTCCTTGCCAACTTTTCGCCACTGCATCCTTCGTGACGTGACGACAATCATGATGCAAACGATACGTCGTTCTGCTATGGACCCCATCCAGGGCCAAGTGAATGTTGTTCGACAAATGCTTGGAAGCACTGACAATGAGGAGTAATCCTACATCGCTCATTGGTTAAAGCCCGTGTTCCTACTGCGTTCATGATATGAACCTTCTGCTCCTACAACGTTCATGATGTGAATGTCGGCACATCATGAAGGGACTAGGTGTACGATTATGATGACACATCTTGTCCTTGCGAACTGTTCGAACGTCGTGTCGCACTGCTATGTGGCTGCTTCCAAGACCAGGTCTGTATACTTCGACCATAACTTGATAGCAGCGCTCCTACGACGTCCTAAAACTGTGCAAGACGTGGACCTTGCACTCCTACGTCGCTCATTTTGTCGAACGTCGTGATCCAACTTCGCTCATGATGTGGACCTTGAGCTCCTACATCGTTCATCAAGTGAACCTCGCGCTCCTACATCGTTGATGACATGACTTCGTGCACATTCACGACGATATGTCTTCTCCTTTCATTCCTTTCAGTTGCATCCTTCATGATGTGACAACGTTCACTATTCAACCCCAACAAACAAGGAAGAGGCATGGATGAAGTGGGGGGGAAATGATGTAATGATGGGGTGTGCTGTCATTGTAATGTAACTATGATCAGATGTTTCAGATTGTATGTACATGTGGAAGAGCAATTGATGGTGCATTTAGTTTCAAAGGATGGACATGAATGCCAAAATATGTAGGAGAAATTTGCAGCAAAGGTTATATGCAAGTGGTCAAACGTTAGCGTATGGTTTTCCACGAATTGAGTTACATTATTGACTGGGTTGTTTTGTTCGCATGGGAGGCCCACCCCCACCCCACCCTCCCCCGCCTGAGTTGGTCACGACACAACAAAAGAAAACAAAACAAGTACAAAAGGTTGCACACATCTTGTGCAACGGCTTACATAGTTAGCATGTAGCGTATACATGTATGAAATGAACATGAAGGTAACATAAAAGGTATGTTGGTGGATATAGAGGATTTCCTTTTGCGTCGAGACACAATGTGTATTGACGTCTTGAACTTTGGTTGTACTGAAAAACATGTTCACATATACCAGCCAAGGNTGACTGGGTTGCTTTGTTCGCATGGGAAGCCCAACCCCCCCTCTTGCCTGAGTTGGTCACGACACAACAAAAGAAAACAAAACAAGTACAAAAGGTTGCACACATCTTGTGCAACGGCTTACATAGTTAGCATGTAGCGTATACATGTATGAAATGAACATGAAGGTAACATAAAAGGTATGTTGGTGGATATAGAGGATTTCCTTTTGCGTCGAGACACAATGTGTATTGACGTCTTGAACTTTGGTTGTACTGAAAAACATGTTCACATATACCAGCCAAGGTAGCTGATGAATGAGGCCTGGCTCGGAAGAGCGTCAACCCGGAGATGTGGTGAGCGAAAAGGTACATGACATTGCGAGTCTCGACTCTGATGGTCCTTGTGTGATAGAGCAGCTATGTGGTGTGTGAAGAAACGCGTCGTGCATTCCTCCCCTTTCCATCGGTGCCGTCGGATCCGTTGTACCCATCCGAGCCAACAATCGGTTGGCTTGGTAAGCTAAGTCCCTTGGCCTACGATCCATTGGACCAGCCATGGTAGCCGATGACTCAGGCCTAGCTAGGAAGAGCATCAACCCGGAGATGTGGTCAGCGCAAAGGTAGTTTGTCAGTGTTGTGTAGGCACATTAAATTGCGAGTCTTGTTTCTAATGGTCCTTGTGTTATAAAGCAGCTTTGTGGTGTGTGAAGCACCGCGTCCTGCATTCATCCCCTGGTGTCAGAGGAGGGTGTGTGAAATGGAGTCAGTTAACAACTCGGGTGAGAGTGACTCTCGTGAGTCAGACAGGTCAAATTCCCGTCCTCCCTCTCCTGCAGCTGTGGAAGAGGGTGTTACTAAGAATCCGACAGCAACGGCGAGAGATAAGGGCAAAGAGAAGGTCCCAGACGACGGGAATGAGGGAAGACGTCCTCTTTCAGATGAAGTTGGCCCGAGTGATTGGCATGCGAGAGGAGGTCGTAGGCATTCAACAGCAGCCGAGAGACAAGCATTGCAGATTGCGGCAAACAGGATGTATGCAGAGGAGCTCGATGCAGCTATTGCCGAAGCACGTCCTGTTAGGGAAGAACGATTTCAAAGAGAGCCGTTTGAGACTCCACCTGAAGGACTGACATTGCAGCAAGTTGCTGCAATGCCCCCGCTGGATAGGGCACGCTTGTTTCAACTGATTGAGTTTGATCATGGAGACACGTTCTCGCGATTTTCAGAGTGGAATGCAGCAAGGGTGTATGCTGTGGCTGTCGGCCAAGGACTCACTTACCGTGAGTTGGACGTGCCCACAATGGAAGCACGGCTTGTCGGTGCAGGTCCTGATTTTGGCCATGTACAGCATTGGCCACGTAATATCCTGGGATCAGCTGCGATGAACCAACTTGTGGAGGATGCTGTCGAAGCAACACCGTTCCCGAGTTTGGTGACTCCGTCCGAGAAGTCGAAAGAGTTCCACCAGGAGTGCCTTGTACTGACAGGACGAGATCCAAGGCAATTTGAAGAGTTGGGACGTGCTGTTGGGCTACTTGTGGCGAGAGGAATCTTAGATCAGGCAAAGGGTGGTGCAACTAGTGACTGCAACACTGTCATAAAGATTGGAGAAAACCTGTTCACCATTCCACCAGAAAAGGAGAGGCTTCCTGCTGGTGATCCAATCATGCGGTCTAGGTTGAGAGAAGAATGGCGATGTAGCGGTCAATCACGACCCCCTGCTCGTATAGCACAGGTGTTGGGAGATGATCCTGATGCTGGTGATGGTCCTGATATTGCCAAGATGGACATGCTGGCAGTTGAAACTCGTGAAAATCTGAGGCTGGAAACTCGAAGGGAGCGAACGTATCAACAGGTGCGATCTGAACGGGAGCACCATCTGGACGTTGGTGGGCAGCTGAAGTCTCGTGCAAGGATGGAAGCACAAATGGTGGAGATCTGGGAGGATGAGGATTGCGCACGAATGCAAGGTGTGTGACTGCAAATGGACACATGAACATTTCGTTGTGTGTTTTGTGTCCATGAAGTGAATCCTGCAATTGATATCGTGTATTCAAGTGTTGTTTTTAAGTAAGTATGCATGTAGTGTATTGTGTCCTTTGTTGTTTATCAGGTCGACGCTTGAGTGGAAGTGGACCAACAATGCCGAACGAGGAACCTGTTGAAGGCATTGGACCGTAAGTGGGTAGGTTTTTTATGATTGTGTAGCAAGGGTGGCTTGTAACGTGATAATGGTACACGTTTCTGTTGTTCTACGACATTGCCTCTGTGAAATGCACTGAAACATTAATGGACTGGAGCCCAACTTGCACTGTACGACCAATGCACTGTAGCATTGATGCACTAGAGGACCAATGCACGGAAACACTAATGCAATGTAGCACTGATGCACTGTAGCACTAGTGCACTGTCAAGCTCCACTTCTTTTGCAGTGTAAAACTTTGTGTTCACGTACCCTCATTAACAGAACATGTATTGGTCTTGTTATGTTTCATCGGTACATGCAGTTTGCGAAGCAAAGCGATGTGTAACTTGCTGAGAGATGGACCTGCTGAGGTATGGTTTAAAAAAGGTCCCCTTGACCCAGTACAGCTTGAGTTCAAGATCCGCTTGTATGCGGCGTATGGGGGAATGGCGTTGAAGATGGGCAGTGCTTTTTATGCATACCTTTACTATGGGTTTGAAGGCGGATCAGTGTGGCCTTTGGAGTTGGAAATGCTCGTGGACAAAATTGCGCAATATGGGGCGGTGTTGTGGTAGCAGCGGCGAGGAGGCTTGACTGGCAACCAACCTGCGGGTCTGTGGCGTCGTTTTGAAGACAAAAGGTGGTCTAGTGGCACATGGATGCGTGGTTTTGTGTGGGAGCCACGTTTCTGGGGTTTGAAGTGGAACAAGGAAGCAGACACAAAGTTGCTGTCTCCATCATACCTCTTTTGGGCAAGGAGAATCAGTGAGCAAGCGGTGGAAGAAGCTCACAAATTCCAGCTACGGATTGGTCAAGTCGCAGAATTGTTTCGTGAGGCCTTGGCCAAGTCAAGCTTCTATAGTATGAGCGAATTTTGGCGATCGATGGGTTACAAAAAGGCTGTTCGAGTGAAGCCAAACCCCGTCAGCTTCAAGGACTGGTGGGAGGGTGTGTCAAGCTATATGACCAGTTTGAAAGAGTTGAAGCGTAACTGTGTACAGAAGTTCAACAAAGTGATGACCGATGAGGAAAGGACGAAGAAGGATGTGAATGATGAGGAGAAGGATGGGCAGGAGGAGGATGATGAGGGTGGGGATGGTGATGGACGGAAAAGGAAGAGGTAGTGCCCTATGTTGTAACGCTGCAATGCATCAGCTCCTTTCAACATGATGAATACGTTGTGAAAGGGTTACATGTTTCTAATGAAGGAAATTTGTATACATGGGGGAATGTAGTGATGCACTGTAGGTTGATGTCAATGGCCACTCATCACATCATTTGTTGTTGGTCCACTTTCCTCATGACTGGTACCATGATTTTATCTTAGTTGGTTACATTGGCCTGTTTGTCTATGTGGTTGTCTATTTTTGTAACATTCACAAGGATTTCTAGGATACGTTCTCAGCATTTGTAAGGTGCACTTTAGAAGAGTACTGTAATTCAGTGATGATGTGGGAAACACATGGACCTTCAATGCACTTGTAGAGAAGAAAATACTTGTAATGAGGCACTGTGAACGAAATGTATGATGTACTACATGCTAGATTTAAGACGTGATTTAATCACGTCTTAAGGCAGTAATCAAAAGGCGACATGTCAACCATCACATGGTTGGCAATTTGTAACAGGAACAGCTCAAAATGCCCGCCACTTCTAGTGTATGCTGAATGTCTCATGCAAATGCGCTTTCTCTACATGGACGGTTTTCACACAATATTTCCAATTCGACCCTCCAAAACCGGACGTTTGCACCGATGCGCGACCTGCGTCGGGGCGATTCACCAAGGCGCAGTGCATGCTCGGCAACTCGAGGAGCTAGCTCCTCATGCACAAAGGCACAGCCCACACCAACCTGTACGACACTTCGCAGTTACACTCAACCTCGCCCGTCCACACACGATGGCTGCACCCTCCAGTTCGAACTCCAATGGGCGGTTTGCCACCATGCCAACCCTGTCATCCTCCCCTTCCGTTGCCCAAGGAAGTGCGAGCTTCGCACGTCCTGTGGAGCCCGCTGCAGTTGACAACTTACCGTACCTCGCACGCATGCGTCGCAAGCGTGACGGTGCATCCGAGGAACACGGTGGAGGGGTCGCGTTCAACCAGTCTCCATTGGTCGGCGGCAACGTGGCTTGTTCGCGGACAACACGTGCCCATGGGCCCGATTTCGCATAGCCATCGCACCGAACCCCAGCCGCGAGTTCTGCATGACCGAGGACTTCTTTCGCGCCTAACTTATGATTCATTTGCGATTCTGTCATCCAGAGGGAACCGGTTCTTATCAACGGGACCTGGCTGCCGTTTTCGCAATTTTCGCGGGTGTACCACTTCTGATATGTGCGGGTGAACGTCCTGCTTTTGCGGACGCAAATCCCATTCCGATGGGCCACCCCCCCGCTGAGCACCTCCCGAGTAGAGAGACGTCAAGAGGCGCGTAAGATTTTGACCAATTTTAGATCCGGTTTGACATTTGCCTCGATCGTTGATGACCGAGTCTATGTTGTGAAACTATTTTTTGAAAAGGTTTACAAATGAACGACTTCGTAGTGGGTCTTAGCTTTGATTCT
Organism: Penium margaritaceum; assembly: GCA_023375785.1. NCBI lineage: Eukaryota > Viridiplantae > Streptophyta > Zygnematophyceae > Desmidiales > Peniaceae > Penium > Penium margaritaceum. The sequence continues at coordinate 188,620 of SZWC01002332.1, read as the reverse complement.
TCGCTTCGCCGCAGATAAGACGTTTCCCAGACGTTGGGAAACCCGCCACGTAGGTTAGAAGGGCGATATAATCATGATGAATCGGCGGGAACCCTTTGATTTATCTAGTGATTCTTCAGCGGCGTTTTCGCGCACTCGCAAGCCATTGCGAGGACTCGCGGACCCGGTCGCCGCGCCGCCTCCCGCCAACAAAACCGGCAGGATTATAGATTCAATAGCAAAATCATGCCGTTGGTTCAGCCCCTCGGTGGGTTAACCGGCGAGAGGGAAATGCCGGAAACCCTAGAATCAAAATCAGCATCACTGCGTCGGTTCTCTGCACAGGTTGAAACGGGCCAAGTCGTTGGTGCATTCCGAAGTGGTACGGTTGAAAGTCACAAGCTCGCAGGTTGATCAAAACGGGCATAGCCGCTGGAAAACCGCACCTCCTGTAGGTCGCTCATAATCGCAAGTTAAGAACGGTTGCCTGGCTTGGAGGTAATCACTGTTTTGCAACGTGTTCTGCAGCGATGGACAAAGACGATGGACAACGTGGTGCTGACGACAAGCAAGCTGCGATGGCGAAGGAAAAAGGAAAGCAGAAAGTTTCAGATACAACACCAGAGCAAAGGCAGCCGCCACCTGGTGTCCCCGGTCCTAGCAACTGGTACGCGAGAGCGGAAACACCAAGATTGACAGCAGCTGAGAGGGTATTGGCTCAAGAAGAAGCAGACAGGAAGTATGCCAAGCAACTTCAGGAGGTCGAGCTCGCGGCCAAAGAAAAAAGGGCTTCGTGGCTGCACATTGGCGTACCGCTGGAGACTCCTCCACGAGGGTACAACATGCAGCAAGTGGCTGCGATGCCCCCATTGGAGAGGGCCCGTCTGGAGCAGGTTCTGGAAGAGGAACGTGGAGACACTTTTCATTCGTTCTCACCAGCGAATGCAGCAAGAGCACATGCTGTCGCTCTAGGAAAAACGATATCTCCGCGGGANGCCAAAGAAAAAAGGGCTTCGTGGCGGCGCATTGGCGTACCGCCGGAGACTCCTCCACGAGGGTACAACATGCAGCAAGTGGCTGCGATGCCCCCATTGGAGAGGGCCCGTCTGGAGCAGGTTCTGGAAGAGGAACGTGGAGACACTTTTCATTCGTTCTCACCAGCGAATGCAGCAAGAGCACATGCTGTCGCTGTAGGAAAAAGTATATCTCCGTTGGAGATTGGTCTTCCTCTCCTTGAAGCACGGCAATAACCCAATGGTCCTCCATTGGGTCATTTTCCTCGGTGGCCATGTGGTACGTCTGGTTCAGACGTGGTGCTCAACAGTTTTGTGGAAGACGCAGTGGAAGCAATACCGTTCCCTAGTCTGGTGACTCCGTCACAGAAGAGCAAAGAATATCTGAGAGAGTGCTTACTTTTGACAGGACGAGATCCTAGAGATCTCTTTGAGTTATGTTGTGCTGCTGCAGTCCAGGATCTGCTGACCATAATTGCACATGCAGCAGGTGGTGCTGCTGATGACTGCAACACCGTCATCCGAGTCGGAAGAAATTTGTTCACCATCCCACCAAGAAGAGACCGTCTGCTGCCAGGTGATCCAATCATGCGTGACTCTTTGAGAAGGGAGTGGCTGGACGAAGGAAGTAGGGAGCTTCTACCCAGGCAACACCAGGTGATTGGTCGGGATCCTGGCGCGGGTGAAGATGCTGACATGCCCGACCGGGACTATCAGGCGGCAAGAGCCCGAAGAGGGCTTCGTTCGGAAACCACGCAAGAACGTTAGTACCAGCAACAGAGGGCTGCACGTGTAGACCACCTAGACTCTGGAGGCGAGCTGAGGGCTCGTGAAAAGTCAGAGTCTCAACTAACCGAGATCTGGGAAGATGAGGACTGCGCCCGTTTGCAAGGTATGAAATGGTCTCGGGAACGGGTTGTTGATGTTGTGGCTGGAAAAGTGCAAAATGTCAGACTCCATAGTCTCATAATGACGTTGTTGCATCTGCCACAGTTCATTTGTTCATTCCTTCGTGCCAGTGATCCACCTGCTAGTGATGCTTCTGCCATCGTTACAACTGCCAAACATGCTTCTGCCACAGTCGTAACTGGTATGGTTGCATCTGCCAGTCCTGCTAATGGCAGCGTTGCAAATGGCAGCATTGATTTGGGAATTGCGTTCCACACTTTTCTCCCAATTTCAGGACGACGGCTAACTGGTGCTGGAACTGCAGCACCAGATGAGAAGCCACTGGAAGGCATTGGACCGTAAGTGCACGGGTCCTATGGATGGGTTCTAGAGTTTGATTGTTCATTTATTCTGCGTGAGATTAAGTATGGCTTTCATGTTTTGAATGCAGTTTAAAAGAAGAGGTTGTTCGAGCTCTACTCAGGGATGATGCAGGCGAGCGATGGTGGACGAGTCCAACATCAACACCTTACAGAGCTGAATTAGCAATTCGTGTGTACGTTGTGTATGGTGGGAGGGAGTTGAACATGGGCAGTGCTTTTTATGCATACCTGTACCATGGTTTCGAGGGGGGGGTTTGTGGCCTCTCGATCTGGAGATGATGGTGGACAACATCGCGCACTACTGTGTAGTGTTGTGGATGCAACGTGAAGGCGGACTGCGTGGCAACCGTCCTGCTGGGGTGTGGCGTTGGTTTGAGGACAAGATGGTAGCCAGGGGTACCTGGTTGCGTGGATTTGTGTGGGAGCCATCGTTTTGGAATTTAAGTTGGAATGTTGAAAAGGTGTTGACTCTACCATCACCGACTTACCTGTTCTGGGCGAGAGGCATCAGCGAGCAAGCGGTGAAAGCCGCTCACTGTTTTCAGGCACATCTTGCACAAGTTGCAAAGTATGTGACAGACTGGTGGGCAGAGTTGTTGTTCAACAACTTGCCAGACGCCTATCAAATTTTAGGACTGGCCGCTGCGAGACGGCGTAGGGGTTCAGAAGGCATCGACTACATGGACGTGATGGAGTCGGTTGGATGGCTCAGATCCAGTTGGAGGTTGGAGGTGAGGGCGCGTATCAGGAAGTTCAACAAGTTGGGGACAGATGATGATTGCCTGTGATCGTGGCTCATGTTCTTTGTCTCTAAATAGGTGTACAACTGTGTGCTGTGTACTTCGTTTGCTGCAAATGGCAGTCTTAATGTTGTTTTTATCCCTTGCATGTATGTCAAGGCCAGTTACTTTTATGACGGGTGCATGCTGTGGCTTGTTTAGCACACGGTTGTGCAACTTATGTGTTGTTGGAAAATGTTGGTGAATGTTAGTGAGCGTGTCCTACAATGATTGATGTTCACGATGAGACGGCGCGACCCGTCGTTGTTATGTGCCTCATGCAGTATAAGAGAGGATATCCTTCGAATTCTACTTAAGGACGGGCCAGCTGAGTCTTGGTGGTCTGGTCCACCGTCAACGCCATTGACAGTGGAGTTCAAAATTCGTGCGTATGCAGTCTATGGTGGGAGGGAGTTGAACATGGGCAGTGCATTCTACGCGTACCTCTACCATGGTTTTGAGGGTGGTCGTGTGTGGCCCCTGGATTTGGAGATGTTGGTGGACAAGATTGCGTAGTACGGTGCAGTGCTGTGGAGGCAACGCCAAGGAGGACTGCGTGGAAAGCGGCCTGCTGGGCTGTGGCGTCGGTTTGAGGACAAGATGTGGGCCAGGGGCACTTGGATGCACGGATTTGTGTGGGAGCCGACGTTCTGGAAGTCAAGCTGGAACTATGACGGCGAGGCAAGACTGCCATCACCGCCGTATCTGTTCTGGGCCAGAAGTATCACTGAGCAAGCAGTGAAAGCTGCCTCCTATTTTCAGTGGCAGCTTGCACGAGTTGCAAGCTGCGTGAAAGAACACTTCGCGAAGGCCTTGTTCATCAGCATGGGTCATAGAGAGGGGTCACATTCCGAACGCAGCTACGTGGACGAGCTGGAGAGGCTGGCTGTGATCCAAGACAGGGAAAGATTGAGACGGAGAGATGTCGTTGCAGCCTATAAAGGGCTGAAAACAGATACGGAGAGGCTGAGGGAGGATAAAAGGGATAGAGATTCTGACAACAATGACGAACGGAGGAAGAGGAGGTGAAAGTATGGTGACCGTTTGACGTGTTAGAGACCTTGTGTGCTGAGACAAAACTTGGACAACGTATGTGGTTCACTCAGCATTGGAACATACCTCTTGTCTTTGAAGTTTCGTGTTGATTGGAAAGCATTGCTGTTGGTACTCTACTCTCTGAAGCATAGTGTATGTGATGGTCAAGTACATTCACATATGTTTGAGTACTGCTTTGTGATGCTGTCCATTTGTCTGTCATGAGCTCAAAGGGGTAGTGTGTCTACACCTGTGTCAATAATTGGTTGTGTAATTGCCTGTGGTCAAAAGAAGAAAAGATGCCATGTACTTGCTGTGAGGCTTATTGACGGAGCGTGTACTAAGTACGTACACATGATGGCCCGTTGTATCAGCTGTTGAATGGGAAGTGCACCTGGGCTCGTACAACACGTGTCTAATGTCTTGTTGTAAATGAAGCATGGACAAAATCCTTCAAGTGATGTGACCAGTGCACAATTCAGATGCTATAGCGCTGACAGTCATATCGAGACGTCGTGTCTGTACAAAGCTCACCAAGTACCTAGAACGGCTGCATCGTCCATGAGGTGATGGCGTCGTCGAGGAAACGTCTGACGGCTCCGAAGTAATTGGGGAGCCTAGTTTTTTACATCGTTCATAACAAGACGTCGACTCGCGTTGGGCATCCACACCGTTCACGACGACACGTTTCCCCAAAAATTCACCAAGTACCTTGTGGCGCTACGTTGTTTCTGAAGTGAGCCACCGTCGTGACGTGACACCATTGTTGTTAAAAGATGTCGCAAAGTGACGACGTTCAAGAAGTGCCTCATCCTTGACCACTGTTCATGTCTGTTCCCTTCTGGAGTTCGTACCTAATGCATGAATTCACAATGACATTCATGACGGAACGTCGTGGCACTATTAAGTTCAACATACCTTGTGTCGCTGCATCGGATTCGGTCACTGCCAAAGCTGCAACCGAGACTTCGTGTAACTACCATGTTCATCAGGTGCCTGGTGTAGGACCATCAGTCGCGAACAGGCATTGTTGTCACAGCGAAACGTCGTGGCCCCACGGGGCCCATCAAGTACCCTGTGTCGCAGCAACATTTCTGACATGGCTGAGTCGTCTCAATGGAGACGTCGTCTGCCTACGAGCTCTTTAAAGGCCTCGTCTCCCCCGTTCATGGACGTGACCGCTTACTCCCACAGTGAGACGTGGTTCCATTACGGAGCTCAACATGTGCCTGGTGGCCCTCACGCGTTCATGAGGCTATAGCACTGCCAGCGCAACGTCGTACCCTTACAAAGCTCGTTAAGTATCTGGTGTTTCTACCACGTTTATGACGTGACAGCGTTCTTGTAGATAGACGTCGAACAGTGATGACGTCCATGAAGGGTTTCATGTTCTAACACCGTTGAATGATTCGGAACGCTTCGTTCTCTACAAACATGTTTAACATGAATGTCGCAAATGTGTTTTATGCCTTCTTGCTGTGGCCAGTCCACTAGTTGGCCATCACATGCCCTGCATGTTATGTGCAATCTTTGTGGGGCTGAAAAAGTCCACAAACGGCATTTCCACTGTCACAAATTCACCAAGTTCCTTGTGGCGCAACGTCGTTTCTGAAGTGAGCCCCTGCCGTGACGTGACACAGTTGTTGTAAAAAGACGTCACAACGTCACAACGTTCATAAAGTGCCTCATCCTTGACCACTGTTCATTTCTGTTCCCTTCTGGAGTTCGTACCCAATGCATGAGTTAACAATGAAGTTCATGACGGAACGTCGTGGCACTGTTAAGTTCAAAATACCTTGTGACGCTGCATCAGATTCGGTCACTGCCAAAGCTGCAACCGAGACTTCGACGGACTACCATGTCCATCAGGTGCCTGGTGTAGGACCATCAGTCGCGAACAGGCATTGTTGTCACAGCGAGACGTCGTGGCCCCACGGGGCCCATCAAGTACCCTGTTTCGATAGCAACATTTCTGACGTGGCTGAGTCGTCTCCATGGAGACGTCGTCTGCCTACGAGCTCATTAAAGGCCTCGTCTCCCTCGTTCATATGCGTGACCGCTTACTCCCACAGTGAGACGTGGTTCCATTATGGAGCTCAACATGTGCCCGGTGGTCCTCATGCGTTCATGAGGCTATAACACTGCCAGCGCAACGTCGTACCCTTACAACGCTCATTAAGTATCTGGTGTCTCTACCACGTTTATGACGTGACAGCGTTCTTGTAGATAGACGTCGAACAGTGATGACGTCCATGAAGGGTTTCATGTTCTAACACCGTTGAATGATTCAGAACGCTTCGTTCTCTACAAACATGTTTAACATGAATGTCGCAAATGTGGTTTATGCCTTCTTGCTGTGGCCAGTCTACTAGTTGGCCATCACATGCCCTGCATGTTATGTGCAATCTTTGAGGGGCTGGAAAAGTCCACCAAGGGCATTACCACTCAGTGTTCCATCAGTTACACTTGTAGAGGACATGTTTGAAGACGTAAGTGAAAGGGTTATCATCTCATAAAATTACCAAGCATCTCCGCAACATCATCTTCGTCGTTGTCACCCATCCCCCAAACTGGGTAGTCATCCCCAGAGAGAGCAATGGGATTGGAAAGAGCATTGACCACTTCTTCGAGATCCACGTCAGGAACATACCCGTAAATCTTGTTTTTGTTCTTCCGCAAATTACAGTATGCAAACACGAGCCGGGTCATCTCCATGAAGTTTTTTATGTTGTATGTGTAGCTCTGGAGTGAAAAACGCCGTATGAACCTGTTCACCTGCTCGTTGGCTGAAGTGTTCACTCCTGCACAGCATCTTCACAAGGACATGATTACGGAACCATGTTGGTGTGACAAAAAATGAGTCATCAAACTCCAGGCTTAACGGGCGGCATACCTGAGACATGGGTGTACACGTCAGGGCTGAATGCTGGTGAGCACTCATGTTTAGCAGACTCTCGGTGGCCGTAGTGAAAGCGGTCGCACAGAAATCTTGTGGACGCAACGAGTGATGGCTGCCGCAGTAGAGCATACGCATACAGTTTGCAGGCATTGTCGTAAAAAACGTACTTTGGTCTTTCCCCATTGCTGAACCTTGTCATGAGTGTGGTAAAAATGTCACTTGGTGATTCACCTCCACACATCACATGAAATCCATAAATCACAAGGTGAGGGCAAACAATTGTGAAGATACCCGCTGTTGCATGTTGGGGGAGGCGATCAGGATTTTCAGCAGCACACTTTGCATCATGTTGAGCATTGATGCTCTTGCCATCTTCCCGCTCAAGGTCTACAAACAAGGGCCGCATTTTCTTCAAACTCCACCTTGGGTAGCACGCTGTTGCAACTGGTAGCTCTGGACCGTGAACTCCAAGAATCTCCACGTCCTGCAAAACGGAGGTTTTCTTCTTGCTTCATCAGAGGCAAACACAACAACATGAAATCAGGAATAGAACGGCACAACACTCACGTTCATGACGAAAGTCGCATAGCGGGCCACAAGAGTTGATAGAACTCTTCTTGTTGATGGCGGCAATCTGTTTCTGGCCTCAACCCAACATGATCCATCCATATCCTCCTCGTTTTCCAACAACAGTGGACCAATGTGGCTATCCACAACCTTAGCCACAATAGGCATATGGTCCACTACACGTTGCCACCATTGCAGAGTCATCATTTTGGGGTTGATGAGCAGCTCTTGGAGGTCGTCTAGACCTTCGCCGTGCAACAAACAAAGTTCGGTTCCCCATGCACCGAGGGAGTAAACTAGATCGTCATATGGCGCTCGTGTAGTATAGAACTGCACAAAGTCATGTCAAGTACTCACTCACCAATACATCCAACACACAGAAGACGAAGAGAGACAACCCCAGGAAGCAACTCACAGTTGCGCCGTTCTCCACACCCGAGTCGGCGTTTGCCACCTTCACATCATTGACCATAGCACCAACATCAGGGGCCCCAAAAATGCGCAAGCTTTGCAGAAGCATGGTCAAATGCACTTCCAGGACGACATCTTTTTGCCTTCTTCGGTGACCAATGCGTCCGAGCCACACTCTAGCTTGCCGGTTGGTCACTATTCTCTGAGGAACTCTCTTACTCCGAATAGTCTGTCCAGCAACGGGATTTGTGTGCAATGGTCTCTCAACGTTTTCACCGTGTCTGTTGATTAAGGTTGTACCATCACACACGATCATCTCCGGGACCTCACCACAACGAATGCAACATGTTCCCAAACCCTCCACGTCAATGAGCCTCACGAATGCCTGCATTGCTTTGGCAAGAAGGGTCCGGCAAATGACTGTAACACCCCTGGTGGCCCTTGAGTAAAATTCTAGTGCCGTGTGGATTGTGGTGAGAGTTGTCCCATTGCATGCCAACGCCAAAACCCAAAGCATTGCCTTGTGTGTAAAGGCCGATGCAGAGGAGTACACAAACACTCCGACTTGTCGACCGTCAGGGAAAATCGTGCACGCACAGCTGCTTGTCCGGAAATAGTCGACCTCGATCTGCATAACATTGTATTACTGTTAGTATGTATTCCTATCGGTAAATCATCATTGCAAGAAAGAGCACTTGTGCACCCATGCTATGTTACTTACGACTTTGGCTTCTCTTGTGTTGTCATATAACTTCATCATTTTGGATTTGTGCATTCATTTTTGTCAGAGTTTAGCATGACATTCCTTCACCACATTGTCCAAGACAGAAGACGATGGAAGCTTTAGCGCACTCACCGTGATCCACTGGTGTCCGCAGGGGCAATTGCACTCTTTTGGGGACGGAGCGCTCAACTTGAAGTCATCGGATGCCGCCAGTTGTGCAAGCTCTTCCGCGTATGCAGAGTTGTTAGGTCGGCTTGGGTGCAAATCATGGATGACATCGATCTTCTGAAAACTCCGAACTCGTGGCCAACGACATAAAGTCCACTCCATCGAGTCGTGCTCTGCTATCACGCAAGGGCATTCCGCTGTACAAAACGTACACACTGGAATAGGAGTTACCAAGTGCACAGGTCGTTGAATCTGAACTCCGCCTTCCACATCGTCCGGTAAACGCCATTCTCGACTTTCCTCGACATGGGACTGAAGGATTCTAAAATGATTTCCACACTTGCCAATACCTCTGTCGCAAGAACATCTGAAAGTTCCAGGGTTTTCACCCTCCATCAAAATCCAACCGATCACCCTTTCGCCAGGACGGCTGGCCCTCTCATCCAGAATCGAAAAACATGGATTCTCATTCTGGGAAATACAAACAGAGACTACAGGGTTCTCTCTCCCTGCTGCCTCTGTCAACGGTCTCTTGAGATGACTCTCGGCCCATTTCACATGGACACACCATTCGCCGCCACCGACATGTGCGCATGTGCACAAGACGCCACCTCCCCAAGGCATCCAGACATGGACGGGTGTACCGTAGCGAGCAGGAGGACTCGGGATGGGCACACAAGGAACCAACGTGATATGTCGGTCGTGGTCAAAGTCTGGCAGCAAGGCTGACGAGGGACTCAACTTGATGATGAAGTTGACAGTCTCCTCAAGCTGAAGGTCAGCTTCAAATACGTCATATGGATCACCTGCAATCGGTTCGCTTGGTTTAGGTTTCACAACTTTTCTCCCCGGCAGCAGATGTCGTTCCTCAAAGGCATACAAGGGTACCCCGTTGTACATACGGGGTCTTGGCCCATCTTCCTGCCACAACACAATGCCTCCATTCAAAATGCGCCTGCTAACGAGGGGAGCGGAAAGTGAATGAGAGTATGCACTCATAACAAAAGACGTAGGATTTTCATTCAGGTTGAAAGGACGCGCCGGCTGGTCTCCATCGCCCCCATCGCCGCCATTGTTGCGTTCACCGGTGACACCTCCAGCAGTCTGCCTGGCCGAATTTGCCGCCCTTTCATCGGGATGTGTGAGAGCACGGCCATTGCTTCCAGTACCAGCTCCTTGACCGGACACATCCAGAGACTCCGTTGCCACGTTCTCCGCTACGTTACCCACAGGTTCCTGATTTCCATGGCTCTCTGCCGCTGTTGACTGACGAGGGCGAACTCGTGCTGGCGGGCATTTTGGGCAACACGGTTCGTCCAACAACCCGCCAATGTTGGGTTCACAATGCGGGCACAACTTCAGGGCCGGGTTCTGCATCCAAGTGTCGTTGACCTCATCATAAAAAAAAAGCCCTTAAAATCTGGAATCTTCAGCCTCAAGGTGACGCATCTGCATTGACCAGTAGACCTGGTTCAGCATGTGTTCATAACCGTATAATAGCACTGTCTGGACAAATGAACAAACGGCGCACCTACGACAGTAGAAGCGCATGTGCCCGGCCGCATGCTTGTAGCGTTCCGTGCCATCTCTGTGACGGGGAGCCGTAGAATGCCGCCCTTTACAACCCTTCGACGTGCACACCCACAAACCGCCCCACTTCACCAAGTTCCTTTTTTCATCGTTGTCTCTGGTGCAACGATGTTTGATGAACGGAGTGGGTGGGAAAAGCTCTCGATTCGTTCGGAACGTGGATACGAGTTCCTGGAAATCGCACTTCTTCCTCGTTTCGTTGCACAAATGACAGAGGAGGTTCAGAGCCATGTAACTGGCGCCTATTATTTCCATGTCGGCGGGCCATCTCACCCGTGACCGTGGATTCCCCAATGGAGGAGAGCGGTTGTGGCGCCTCACTCCTAGGCTGCTTGAACGGTCCGAAGACGGTGAGTGGCGCCTAGGCGGGGTCATCTGCAAAAGCCAGAACAATGAAACAACCATGTCAGCGGAGCACGATCAGGGAAGGGGAATGGAGGGAATGGGAGGAGGCCCGGGACAGAGAAAGGAATGCGGTACGGACACCCAAGACGGAACAGTAAGCCAAGCATCCTGCAGTGTACTCGTCGGGGAGCGAGGAGACGAACAAAAGTGATTGGGACCTCAGAACGTGACTACCCAATGTCAAAACCTGCGTGGAAATTTCGTCCGCAATGAGCAGGAAGAGCGGGGACAGAAAGGAGTAGCCGAGAGGATGGGCACATCCCACCTTGCCTGATGGCGATGTAGGGAGGCGCTACATTCAGGCCACTGCCTGTGGCCTTTCATGTGAAGTTCTCACTGGTGTATATGGTGCTGGCGGCGCTGTGAAAGTGTCACAGCGCTGTGACACCGTCACAGCGCCGTCGCGAATGCACGTCGTGGAGCTCACACGACGTTGCGCGCAGAGGTCGGACAGCGTGAGGGTACATACCGTGGGGATCCGATGTCACGGACATGTAGAACATGGGTTGACAATGCATTTCCTCATACGTATGTGGAATCGTTGTGGTCTGCTTGTCAAACCGATCGACATGTTTTTTGGAATGTTTTTGCCAAGGTAGGAGGAACGCATGAGTCCCCCGCCGTCTCTGTCGTGTCGTCGGAATCCCATACCGTCTAAGGCATGTCGTCTTGCTAGGCTAGACGTTGTAGCCATAGTTCATCCACAGTGTGGACGGTGTCATTACGTCCGCTGATCGGCGGGTGGTGGTCAGGAGCCGTCTCCACCATCCGAGACGCGGCTTCGGAGGACGTCGTAGCTTGTTTGCGACGACGTCGTTCCAAGGATGGACGAAAAAGGTGTGCTTCATTGTCGAACCGTACGCTGGCACCGGGAGCTCACGTTATTCAGCTGCAGCAAGCCCACAACTCAGCTTTGCGGGTAAAACCTTCACGCTGCTTGCAATTACACTAATGCAGACGTAGCACGTGCGATGAAATCCCACGACGTCTCAGCCTTGTCGTTGGTGACCATTCCATGTCGGATTGCGTTGTTAGCTAAAATGCATCGCATTCGACCAACCGTCCTTTCTCACGATGCTGAACCATGGGGTTGTCTACGTTCATGCATGCACTTGCTCGTCATGTTTCATGAAGTACACCCGAGCACGAAGCATGACTAGACCATGTTGTCTTTCCGACGTTTCTGGGTGCGCAATGTCGTCCACATAGGCGTGCAAGGGCAGTCGTCGCCGATTGGTGGAAGTTTCGACCCCATCGGCCACGTGTACCGAGGTTGTGGCGACCATACGCTTTAAAACGACGGCGGTACGACGTCCCCTATACAATGGCGTCATCCTACGCCGTGTACAAGGGCTACAGTCATGCGTTGTGTCTGAGGACGTCGATGGTTGTTCGCGATGTCATTTGTAAATGTACCCAGTTAATCCGCTTTCTCATTTGCAAACGGCACGTTTGATTGTCAAACCGTCCTCTGGGTTCTACATTACGGGAGCAAATGTCAGTGAAACGCCATAGACTGGCGACGTCTCAGCTTTGTTCTTGGAGAAGTTCAAAGTACAGGTTACGCTGTTAGCTTTCTTGGTTCAAATTCGGAACCCACCGTGTTGTCACGCGACTTAACTAGGCACTTGGCTGAGTTAATGTAATGTCTCGTGCAAATACCTCGACACTATTTCATTCATAGAGTTCGAAGGCCTACGCCGGTTTCAAAGTGAAACTTCGATAACGTCCGCAAAGGCACGGCGCAGTCACCCGTCTTCTCGGCCATCCGGATTGCGGGTCCGGAAAAGTTCCCACCAATCACACATGACTACTCAGGCTAGAGTTAAATAATGCTGAGACGATGAAGCTGCGATGGTTGTGTCATCGTCGCTCCATGCTAGGCACAAGAAACCTGCTTATGATCTGGTTTGAACCCTAAACCATACAATGGCGGCACGTTTTCAGGTATTTTCAATTGCATGGTTAACCGCCTGCTCCGCAGCCAGCAGCGCAGGATCGACGAGAAGTTCACCAGTCACGAGCGTGTACGTCGCAGACTGAAGCTAGGTCAGAATTTGATCCTCCTCGCGTCATGTTACCGAAACCCAATCACGACCAAATGCAACACTGACCTGTTCCTGGGCTGTCATGGATGTCAAAACATGCATCTCAAAGCATGCTTGTCTAAGAATGAATCTCAAAGCATGCATCTCTAAAACGATCATAAAAAGCATTCACATGAAGGCATATCAAAGAATGCGTCTTCAGGCATGCATTTCAAATCATGAAAGCCTGCACATGGAAGCATGTCAAAGAATGCAAAGTGAAGCATGCATCTCAAAGCAAGTATCTCCAAGCATGCACCACAAAAAAATCATGAAAGCCTGCACATGGAAGGATGTCAAAGCATGCATCTTGAAGCATGCTTCTTGAAGCATGCATTTCAAAAAAATCATGAAAGCACACACAAGAAAGCATCTCAAAGCATGCATCTTGAACCATGCATCTCGAAGCAGGCATCTCAAAGCATGCATCTAAAAAAAATCATGAAAGCATGCACATGGAAGCATGTCAACGCATGCAAAGTGAAGCATGCATCTCAAAGCAAGCATCTCCAAGCATGCACCACAAAAAATTCATGAAAGCCTGCACATGGAAGGATGCCAAAGCATGCATCTTGAAGCATGCTTCTTGAAGCATGCATCTCAAAGCTTGCATCTCAAAAAAATCATGAAAGCACACACATGAAAGCATCTCAAAGCATGCATCTTGAACCATGCATCTCGAAGCAGGCATCTCAAAGCATGCATCTCAAAAAAATCATGAAAGCATGCACATGGAAGCATCTCAAAGCATGCAAAGTGAAGCATGCATCTCAAAGCAAGCATCTCAGAGCATGCACCACAAAAAAATCATGAAAGCCTGCACATGGAAGCATGTCAACGCATGCAAAGTGAAGCATGCATCTCAAAGCAAGCATCTCAGAGCATGCACCACAAAAAAATCATGAAAGCCTGCACATGGAAGCATGTCAACGCATGCAAAGTGAAGCATGCATCTCAAAGCAAGCATCTCAGAGCATGCACCACAAAAAAATCATGAAAGCCTGCACATGGAAGCATGTCAAAGCATGCATCTTGAACCATGCATCTCGAAGCAGGCATCTCAAAGCATGCATCTCAAAAAAATCATGAAAGCATGCACATGGAAGCATCTCAAAGCATGCAAAGTGAAGCATGCATCTCAAAGCAAGCATCTCAGAGCATGCACCACAAAAAAATTCATGAAAGCCTGCACATGGAAGGATGTCAAAGAATGCATCTTGAAGCATGCATCTCAAAAAACTCATGAAAGCACACACATGAAAGCATCTCAAAGCATGCATCTTCAACCATGCATCTCGAAGCAGGCATCTCAAAGCATGCATCTCAAAAAAATCATGAAAGCATGCACATGGAAGCATCTCAAAGCATGCAAAGTGAAGCATGCATCTCAAAGCAAGCATCTCAGAGCATGCAACACAAAAAATCCATGAAAGCCTGCACATGGAAGGATGTCAAAGCATGCATCTTGAACCATGCATCTCGAAGCAGGCATCTCAAAGCATGCATCTCAAAAAAATCATGAAAGCATGCACATGGAAGCATCTCAAAGCATGCAAAGTGAAGCATGCATCTCAAAGCAAGCATCTCAGAGCATGCAACACAAAAAATCCATGAAAGCCTGCACATGGAAGGATGTCAAAGCATGCATCTTGAAGCATGCATCTCAAAGCTTGCAGCTCAAAAAAATCATGAAAGCACACACATGAAAGCATCTCAAAGCATGCAGGGTGAACCATGCATTTGAAAGCAGGCATCTCAACGCATGCATCTCAAAAAAATCATGAAAGCACACACATGAAAGCATCACAAAGCATGCAAAGTGAAGCATGCATCTCAAAGCAAGCATCTCCAAGCATGCACCACAAAAAATTCATGAAAGCCTGCACATGGAAGGATGTCAAAGCATGCATCTTGAAGCATGCATCTCAAAGCTTGCATCTCAAAAAAATCATGAAAGCACACACATGAAAGCATCTCAAAGCATGCATCTTGAACCATGCATCTCAAAGCACGCATCTCAAAGCATGCATCTAAAAAAAATCATGAAATCATGCACATGAAAGCATCTCAAAGCATGCAAAGTGAAGCATGCATCTCAAAGAAAGCATCTCCAAGCATGCACCACAAAAATTTATGAAAGCCTGGACATGGAAGCATGTAAAGCATGCATCTCAAAGCTTGAATCTCAAAAAAATCATGAAAGCACACACATGAAAGCATCTCAAAGCACGCAGGGTCAACCATGCATCTGAAAGCAGGCATCCCAGAGCATGCATCTCAAAAAAATCATGAAAGCACACACATGAAAGCATCTCAAAGCATGCATCTCCAAGCATGCACCACAAAAAATTCATGAAAGCCTGCACATGGAAGCATGTCAAAGCATGCATCTTGAAGCATGCTTCTTGAAGCATGCATCTCAAAGCTTGCATCTCAAAAAAATCATGAAAGCACACACATGAAAGCATCTCAAAGCATGCATCTTGAACCATGCATCTCAAAGCAGGCATCTCAAAGCATGCATCTCAAAAAAATCATGAAAGCACACACATGAAAGCATATCAAAGCATGCAAAGTGAAGCATGCATCTCAAAGCATGCATCTCCAAGCATGCACCACAAAAAAATCATGAAAGCCTGCACATGGAAGCATGTCAAAGCATGCATCTTGAAGCATGCTTCTTGAAGCATGCATCTCAAAGCTCGCATCTAAAAAAAATCATGAAAGCACACACATGAATGCATCTCAAAGCATGCATCTTGAACCATGCATCTCAAAACAGGCATCTCAAAGCATGCATCTCAAAAAAATCACGAAAGCACACACATGAAAGCATCTCAAAGCATGCAAAGTGAAGCATGCATCTCAAAGCATGCATCTGCAAGCATGCACCACAAAAAATTCATGAAAGCCTGCACATGGAAGCATGTCAAAGCATGCATCTTGAAGCATGCTTCTTGAAGCATGCATCTCATAGCTTGCATCTCAAAAAAATCATGAAAGCACACACATGAAAGCGTCTCAAAGCATGCATCTTGAACCATGCATCTCAAAGCAGGCATCTCAGAGCATGCATCTCAAAAAAATCATGAAAGCACACACATGAAAGCATCTCAAAGCATGCAAAGTGAAGCATGCATCTCAAAGAAAGCATCTCCAAGCATGCACCACAAAACGTTCATGAAAGCCTGGACATGGAAGCATGTCAAAGCATGCATCTCGAAGCATGCATCTTGAAGGATGCATCTCAAAGCTTGCATCTCAAAAAAATCATGAAAGCACACACACATGAAAGCATCTCAAAACATGCAGAGTGAATCATGCATCTGAAAGCAGGCATCTCAGAGCATGCATCTAAAAAAAACCATGAAAGCACACACATGAAAGCATCTCAAAGCATGCAAAGTGAAGCATGCATCTCAAAGCATGCATCTCCAAGCATGCACCGCAAAAAATTCATGAAAGCCTGCACATGGAAGCATGTCAAAGCATGCATCTTGACGCATGCATCTTGAAGGATGCATCTCAAAGCTTGCATCTAAAAAAAATCATGAAAGCACACAGATGGAAGCATCTCAAAGCATGCATCTTGAACCATGCATCTCAAAGCATGCATCTCAAAAAAATCACGAAAGCATGCACATGGAAGCATCTCAAAGCATGCAAAGTGAAGCATGCATCTCAAAGCAAGCATCTTCAAGCATGCACCTAAAAACAAATCATGAAAGCCTCCGCAATGTCGTCCACATAGGCGTGCAAGGGCAGTCGTCGTCGATTGGTGGACGTTTCGACCCCATCGGCCACGTGTACCGAGGTTGTGGCGACCATACGTTTTAAAATGACGGCGGTACGATGTCCCCTATACAACGGCGTCATCCTACGCCGTGTACTGGGGCGACAGTCATGCGTTGTGTCTGAGGACGTCGATGGTTGTTCGCGATGTCGTTTGTAAATGGACCCAGTTCATCCGCTTTCTCATTTGCAAACGGCACGTTTGATTGTCAAACCGTCCTCTGGGTTCTACATTACGGGAGAAAATGTTAGTGGAATGCCGTAGACTGACGACGTCTCAGCTTTGTTGTTGGAGAAGTTCAAACTACAGGTTACGCTGTTAGCTTTCTTGGTTCAAATTCGGAACCCGCCGTGTTGTCACGCGACTCAACTAGGCACTTGGCTGAGTTAATGTAATGTCTCGTGCAAATACCTTGACACTAGATCATTCATAGAGTTCGAAGGCCTACGCCGGTTTCAAAGTGAAACTTCGATAACGTCCGCAAAGGCACGGCGCAGTCACCCGCCGTCTCGGCCATCCGGATTGCGGGTCCGGAAAAGTTCCCACAAATCACACACGACTACTCAGGCTAGAGTTGAATAATGCTGAGACGATGAAGCTGCGATGGTTTTGTCATCGTCGCTCCATGCTAGGCACAATAAACCTGCTTATGATCTGGTCTGAACCCTAAACCATACAATGGCGGCACCTTTTCAGGTATTTTCAATTGCACGGTTAACCGCCTGCTCCACAGCCAGCAGCGCGGGATCGACGAGAAGTTAACCAATCACGAGAGTGTATGTCGCAGACTGAAGCGTCATATAACCGAAACCCAATGACGACCAAATGCAACACTGACCTGTTCCTGGGCTGTCATGGATGTCAAAACATGTATCTCAAAGCATGCTTGTCTAAGAATGAATCTCAAAGCATGCATCTCTAAAACAATCATAAAAGCATTCACATGAAGGCATATCAAAGAATGCATCTTCAGGCATGCATTTCAAATCATGAAAGCCTGCACATGGAGGCATCTCAAAGCATGCAAAGTGAAGCATCCATCTCAAAGCAAGCATCTCAGAGCATGCACCACAAAAAAATCATGAAAGCCTGCACATGGAAGGATGTCAAAGCATGCATCTTGAAGCATGCATCTCAAAGCTTGCATCTCAAAAAAATCATGAAAGCACACACATGAAAGCATCTCAAAGCATGCATCTTGAACCATGCATCTCAAAGCAGGCATCTCAAAGCATGCATCTCAAATATTCATGAAAGAATGCACATGGAAGCATCTCAAAGCATGCAAAGTGAAGCATGCATCTCAAAGCAAGTATCTCCAAGCATGCACCTCAAAAAAATCATGAAAGCCTGCACATGGAAGCATGTGAAAGCATGCATCTTGAAACATGCTTCTTGAAGCATGTATCTCAAAGCATGCATCTCTGAAAAAATCATGAAAGCATGCACATGGAAGCATGTCAAAGAATGCATCTTGAAGCATGCATCTCAAAGCATGCATTTTCAAGCATGTATCTAGACGCATGCATCTTAAAACGTTAATGAACGCGTGCACAGGAAGACAATGAGGGGTGGAGGTGTGCGCATTTGGGACAAATCTGAACTCCTGGTCGAGCATTCGACACAAGGACAAATAAAAACATGGGTGTAATCTCAACCCCGCATGTGCGCACTTCTCTCACGCTTCGTTGTTCGAAATTTGAATGCCGCACAGCGAGCATCTAGTGCGGTCGCGTGCTTGTAGCCGCGCGGCTCGTCGCTCAACCGCGTCGCGGACTTTATGCTTAAATCGTGCGAGACACACTGCGCCTGCTTGCGCGGCTGCTGTTGCTCCTGGCCTACATCATGTGGCAGAGGCAACGTTTGAGCTTGATCCTGTTCCTGCGCCATCATCTGCTCCTGGATCTGCTCCGTCTCCTGCTCCTGCTCCGTCCACACACCCCCTCCTTCGCGGGGCCCTTATCATGAATTGCTAATGCTGGTCCGGACCCCAGTAAGGAGGAGATCAGACGCAGTGAACATTATGCCTCCACCTGCTCCAACTCCCCATCCAGCTCCTGCACATGAAAGATTTGCACCCCTTCATTTCGTCCACACACCCCCTCCTTCGCGGGACGTTTATCATGAATTGCGAATGCTGGTCCGGTCCCCAATAAGGAGGAGATCAGGAGCAGTGACCGCCTGCACCTGCTCGTGCTGCAGCTCCGCCAGTGCACCTGCCCCCGTGTCTGCACCTGCATTGCCGCCTCCCACTGCGGCCGCCGCGCCGCCTGCCCCTGCCCCTGCTCCTGAGCCTGATCCTGCTCCCGCCTCCAGCGGGTGGGCAACAGCCAGCCGCACGCCGTAGCAAGCTGAGTAAGACGCTGAGTAAGACCAGGATGTTGAGGCATTGCTGGCCAGCGGGCCGGCAACAGCCACTGGCAAAATTCATGTCTTTCCGTGGGACCTACGGGTGTAGCAACAGTCAGAAATGTTGCATTAGTTGGTGAAAAAATGTTGTCCAAGCATGTACAATCCATCTTTTCCCTCAGTTAACAATTATGTGACGTTCCAAGAAGAAGCATGATCATTTCATGGGAAGAGACATCCTTCTGGTGTGCTGTTTTTGGATTTAAAGACATTGTAGAGGAAATTGTGAACACAAAAAGGGTGCCTGTAAACTTCAGTAAGAAGTCCACATACCACACTTGTCTACAATTGGGCGGTGGTGTTCTCACACATCAATGTTTGCATTTCCAGACAATGCTGCAGCAGACTTTCACACACAGCTCCGAGAGTAATTGAGGGGACATCATAGGGATGTGCCAGTCCCCTTTGAGGCTGAGTTCTCTACCATTCTCGTCGTGCAGCGTTTGCGACAAACATGTCCATTGTGGTAGAAAACAAGTTATTTACATAGGAATTATGCTGAAGAACTAGCTTTCAGTTGTTTAGCTAGACCTTAAGTCCAAGCCTGGCAAAAGCCAGCATCTCTTCTCCCAACTGTAGAAAACATACCAAAAATGATTGTGTTTCAGTTTTACTTATGGACATCAGTTGTAACACTTCCTGCTGTACATGCGCACACCAGAATAACACAAAGGTTACAGTTCTAATAACATTACAGAGTCATAAGGAACACTCAAAACAACCCAATCATTCGGAGATGTAGCGTGCTGATGCAACAACCAGCGTGTCTACAATGGCTTTCTCGCGTGTGGAAATCTCTTTGTACCTTGCATCCAAACTAAGCATCGATGCGTGTATGGCTGGCCATTCTTGGAGCCAGTCCCAAAGCTGCTTTATCTTCTGCTCCACCTCACGTTGCTTTGTGGCCATAGCATCTGCTGCGACAGGATCGGCCTTCAACTGGTGTAATTCTTCCCTTGCAGTCAAGCATTCGTCTACAATGTCTACCCCTTGTGCGATCCGCGTGCGAACGGTGTGCATAGCTATGGCATACTCTATGCGAAAGTCAACACGATCCTCCCTCAGGCTTGCAGTGGACAATTTCAGTTCCTCACACAGCCGCATGTCAGCTTGGTACTGGGCATCTCCATCCATTGTGCACGGCAAGATCACCAACAACCACTTGGGAAGGCCGCACACGTTGACGGCCTCGGCCTCGGCGACGTGTGCGTCCACGCGCCGTCCGTGTCTGCCGCCCCCTGTAGGCCTGGAG
>SZWC01002332.1:154656-165597 GCA_023375785.1 Penium margaritaceum | reverse complement strand
CGTTTGGTGTGGCGTGGTGTGGTGAGGTGTGGTGTGGTGTGGTGTGGTACGATGTGGCGCGGTGTGGAGCGGTGTAGCGCGGTATGGTGCGGTGTGATGAGGTGTGGTGTGGTGTGGTGTGGTGTGGTGTGCTGTGGTGTGCTGTGGTGTGTCCTACAATACAAAAGTCCTACATCGTCGTGGACACGTCAAGTACTCCAACGTTTCCGCATCTACAATCATACATCGTGGTGTGGTCATATAACGCGTCGCATTCATCCCAAACATGGACGACGGGAGTCTACAACGATTTCTAATGAGAGTACGTCGCCTTCATGCCAGAAAATTTGCGCATGGATGAAGAAACCCACCTACGTCCCTATGATTAATGTTGCAATTGATACTTCATGTAATAATGGGTTTGTGACGAAAACATGAGCGCAATACAGATGACCTCGCATGAACTTACGGATATGGCAACCTCTCACGTCACATGTCGTCTTCACGTCTACGTTGGTTGGTACATCGTGGTGGGGCGTGCGGTGGTCCCGAAGAGGCATCACCTTCATCCGAGAACGTCTTCCCATGGACGACGGGATCGGCCAACGATCCCAGCACGAATGCTTCAATCCAAAATTGACGTAACGAAGGGCTTGCGAGGCAAGCGCGAGTGCAAGACAGCTAAACGCACATTTCGGTATCGCATCATCTCACGTGACACGTAATACATTGGCACATCGTGGTGGGTCATGGTGTGGTCCTCTAACGTCCTAGAAGGTGCGTCGCCTTCATGCCAGAACGTTCACGCATCGACGACGTAACCCGTCTTCGACCCCATGATTTATGTTGCGATTGTTACTTCACATAACGATGGGTCTGAGACAAAAACGTGAGTGCAATACAGATGACATCGCATGAATTTACGGATACTGCAACCTCTCATGTCTCAAGTCGTCTTCACGTCTAGGTTGGTTGGTATATCGTGGTGGGGCCTGCGGTGGTCCCGAAGAGGCGTCGCCTTCATCCCAGAACGTCTTCCCATGGACGACGGGATCGGCCAACGATCCCAGCACGAATGCTTCAATCGAAAATTGATGTAACGAAGGGGTGCAAGGCAAGCGCGAGTGCAACACAGCTAAACACACGTTTTGGATATCGCATCATCTCACGTGACACGTAATACATTGGCACATCGTGGTGGGTCGAGGTGTGGTCCTCTAACGTCCTAGAAGATGCGTCACCTTCATGCCATAACGTTCACGCATCGACGACGTAATCCGTCTTCGACCCCATGATTTATGTTACGATTGCTACTTCACATAACGATGGGTCTAAGACAAAAATGTGAGTGCAATATAGATGACATCGCATGAATTTACCGATATTGCAACCTCTCACGTCCCAAGTCGTCTTCACGTCTAGGTTGGTTGGTACATTGTGGTGGGGCGTACGGTGGTCCCGAAGAGGCGTCGCCTTCATCCCAGAATGTCTTCCCATGGACGACGGGATCGGCCAACGATCCCAGCACGAATGCTTCAATCGAAAATTGACGTAACGAAGGGTTTGCGAGGTGAGCGCGAGTGCAAGACAGCTAAACGCACATTTCGGATATCGCATCCTCTCACGTGACACGTAATACATTTGCGCATCGCGCTGGGTCGTGGTGTGGTCCTCTAACGTCCTATTCCGAACGTCGCCTTCATGCCAGAACGTTTACGCCTAGACGACGTAACCCGCCGTCGACCCCATGATTAATGTTGCGATTGATACTTCACATAACGGTGGGTTTGCGACGAAAACGAGAGTGCAATACAGATAACCTTGCATGAATGTACGGGTATTGCTACCTCTCAGGTCACACGTCGTCTTCACGTCGAGGTTGGTTGATCATCGTGGTGGGGCGTGCGGTGGTCCCCTAATGTCCTAGAAGATGCGTCGCCTTCATCCCAGAACGTCTTCCCATGGACGACGGGATCGGCCAATGATCCCAGCACGAATGCTTCAATCGAAAATTGACGTAATGAAGGGTTTGAGAGGCAAGCGCGAGTGCAAGACAGCTAAACGTACATTTTGGATATCGCATCATCTCACGTGATACAACATTGGCACATCGCGGGGGGTCGTGGTGCGGTCCTCTAACGTCGTGGAAGGTGCGTCGCCTTCATGCCAGAACGTTCACGCATAGACGACGTAACCCGCCTTTGACCCCATGATTAATGTTGCGATTGTTACTTCACATAACGATGGGTTTGCGACGAAAACGTGAGTGCAATACACATGACGTCGCATGAATTTACGGATACTGCAAACTCTCACGTCCCAAGTCGTCTTCACGTCTACGTTGGTTGGTACATCGTGGTGGGGCGTGCGGTGGTCCCGAAGAGGCGTCGCCTTCATCCCAGGACGTCTTCCCATGGGCGACGGGATCGGCCAACGATCCCAGCACGAATACTTCAATCGAAAATTGATGTAACGAAGGGTTTGCGATTCAAGCGCGAGTGCAAGACAGCTAAACGCATATTTCGGATATCGCATCCTCTCACGTGACACGTAATACATTGGCACATCGCGGTGGGTCGTGGTGTGGTCCTCTAACGTCCTATTCCAAACGTCGCCTTCATGCCAGAATGTTCACGCATAGACGACATAACCCGCCGTTCACCCCATGATTAATGTTGCGATTGATGCTTCACATAACGGTGGCTTTGCGACGAAAATGTGAGTGCAATACAGATGACCTCGTATGAATGTACGGGTATTGCAACCTCTCAGGTCACACGTCGTCTTCACGTCGAGGTTGGTTGGTAATCGTGGTGGGGCGTGCGGTGGTCCCTTAATGTCCTAGAAGGTGCGTCGCCTTCATCCCACAACGTCTTCCCATGGACGAAGGGATTGGCCAAAGATCCCAGCACGAATGCTATCATCGAAAATTGACGTAACGAAGGGTTTGGGAGGCAAGCGTGAGTGCAAGACAGCTAAACGCACATTTCGGATATCGCATCATCTCACGTGACACACAACATTGGCACATCGCGGGGGGTCGTGGTGCGGTCCTCTAACGTCCTAGAAGGTGCGTTGCCTTCATGCCAGAACGTTCACGCATAGACGACGTAACCCACCTTCGACCCCATGATTGATGTTGCGATTGTTACTTCACAGAACGATGGGTTTGCGACGAAAACGTGAGTGTAATACAGATGACATCGTATGAATTTACGGATACTGCAACCTCTCACGTCCCAAGTCATCTTCACGTCTAGGTTGGTTGGTACATCGTGGTGGGGCGTGCGGTGGTCCCAAAGGGGCGTCACCTTCATCCCAGAACGTCTTCCCATGGACAACGGGATCGGCCAACGATCCCAGCACGAATGCTTCAATCAAAAATTGACGTAACGAAGGGTTTGCGAGGCAAGCGCGAGTGCAAGACAGCTAAACGCACATTTCGGATATTGCATCCTCTCACATGACATGTAATGCATTGGCACATCGTGGTGGGTCGTGATGTGGTCCTCTAACGTCCTATTCCGAACGTCGCCTTCATGCCAGAACGTTCACGCATAGAAGACGTAACCCGCTGTCGACCCCATGATTAATGTTGCGATTGATACTTCACATAACGGTGGGTCTGTGACAAAAACGTGAGTGCAATACAGATGACCTCGCATGAATGCACGGGTATTGCTACCTCTCAGGTGACACGTCGTCTTCACGTCGAGGTTGGTTGGTCATCGTGGTGGGGCGTTCGGTGGTCCCCTCATGTGCTAGAAGATGCGTCGCCTTCATCCCAGAACGTCTTTCCATGGACGACGGGATCGGCCAACGATCCCAGCACGAATGCTTCAATCGAAAGTTGACGTAACGAAGGGTTTGAGAGGCAAGCGCGAGTGCAAGACAGCTAAACGCACATTTCGGATATCGCATCATCTCACGTGACACACAACATTGTCACATTGCAGGGGGTCGTGGTGCGGTCCTGTAACGTCTTAGAAGGTACGTCACCTCCATGCCAGAACGTTCACGCATAGACGACGTAACCTGCCTTCGACCCCATGATTAATGTTGCGATTGTTACTTCACATAACGATGGGTTTGCGACGAAAACGTGAGTGCAATACAGACGACATCGCATGAATTTACGGATAATGCAACCTCTCACGTCCCAAGTCGTCTTCATGTCTAGGTTGGTTGGCACATCGTGGTTGGGCGTGCGGTGGTCCCGAAGAGGCGTTGCCTTCATCCCAGAACATCTTCCCATGGTCGACGGGATTGGCCAACGAACCCAGCACGAATGCTTCAATCAAAAATTGACGTAACGAAGGGGTTGCGAGGCAAGCGCGAGTGCAAGACAGCTAAACGCACATTTCGGTATCGCATCATCTCACGTGACACGTAATACATTGGCACATCATGGTGGGTCGTGGTGTGGTCCTCTATCGTCCTAGAAGGTGCTTCGCCTTCATGTCAGAACGTTCACGCGTCGACGACGTAACCCGTCTTCGACCCCATGATTAATGTTGCGATTGTTACTTCACATAACGATGGGTTTGCGACGAAAACGTGAGTGCAATACAGACGACATCGCATGAATTTACGGATAATGCAACCTCTCACGTCCCAAGTCGTCTTCATGTCTAGGTTGGTTGGCACATCGTGGTTGGGCGTGCGGTGGTCCCGAAGAGGCGTCGCCTTCATCCCAGAACGTCTTCCCATGGATGACATGATCGGCCAACGATCCCAGCACGAATGCTTCAATCGAAAATTGACGTAACGAAGGGTTTGGGAGGCAAGCGCGAGTGCAAGACAGCTAAACGCACATTTCGGATATCGCATCCTCTCACGTGACACGTAATACATTGGCACATCGCGGTGGGTCGTGGTGTGGTCCTCTAACGTCCTATTCCAAATGTCGCCTTCATGCTATAACGTTCATGCATAGACGACGTAGCCCGCCTTCAACCCCATGATGAATGTTGCGATTGATACTTCACATAACGGTGGGTTTGCGACGAAAACGAGAGTGCAATATAGTTGACCTCGCATGAATGTACGGGTAGTGCAACCTCTCAGGTCCCACGTCGTCTTCACGTCGAGGTTGGTTGGTCATCGTGGTGGGGCGTGCGGTGGTCCCGTAATGTCCTAGAAGATGCGTCGCCTTCATCCCAGAAAGTCTTCCCATGGACGACGGGATCGGCCAACGATCCCAGCACGAATGCTTCAATCAAAAATTGACGTAACGAAGGTTTGAGAGGCACACGCGAGTGCAAGAAAGCTAAACGCACATGTCGGATATCGCATCATCTCACGTGACACACAACATTGGCACATCGCGGGGGGTCGTGGTGCGGTCCTTTAACGTCCTAGAAGGTGCGTCGCCTTCATGCCAGAACGTTCACGCATAGACGACGTAACCGGTCTTCGACCCCATGATTTATGTTTCGATTGTTACTTCACATAACGATGGGTTTGCGACGAAAACGTGAGTGAAATACACATGATCTCGCATGAATTTACGGATACTGCAACCTCTCACGTCCCAAGTCATCTTCACGTCTACGTTGGTTGGTACATCCTGGTGGGGCGTGCGGTGGTCCCGAAGAGGCTTCGCCTTCATCCCAGAACGTCTTCCTATGGACGACGGGATCGGCCAACGATCCCAACACGAATGCTTCAATCAAAAATTGACGTAACGAAGGGTTTGCAAGGCAAACGCGAGTGCAAGACAACTAAACACACATTTCGGATATCGCATCCTCTCACTTGACACGTAATACATTGGCACATCGCGGTGGGTCGTGGTGTGGTTCTCTAACGTCCTATTCCAAACGTCGCCTTCAGGCTAGAACGTTCACGCATAGACGAAGTAACCCGCCGTCGACCCCATGATTAATGTTGCGATTGATACTTCACATAACGGTGGGTTTGCGACGAAAACGTGATTGCAATACAGATGACCTCGCATGATTGTACGGGTATTGCAACCTCTCAGGTCCCACGTCGTCTTCACGTCGAGGTTGGTTGGTCATCATGGTGGGGCGTGCGGTGGTCCCCTAATGTCCTAGAAGATGCATCGCCTTCGTCTCAGAACGTCTTCCCATGGACGACGGGATCGGCCAACGATCCCAGCACGAATGCTTCAATCGAAAATTGTCGTAACGAAGGGTTTGAGAGGGAAGCGCGAGTGCAAGATAGCTAAACGCATATTTCGGATATCGCATCATCTCACGTGACACACAACATTGGCACATCGCGGGGGGTCGTGGTGCGGTCCTCTAACGTCCTAGAAGGTGCGTCGCCTTTATGCCAGAACGTTCATGCACAGACGACGTAACCCGTCTTCGACCCCGTGATTTATGTTGCGATTGTTACTTCACGTAACGATGGGTTTGCGACCAAAACGTGAGTGTAATACACATGACCTCGCATGAATTTACGGATACTGCAACCTCTCACGTCACACGTCGCCTCAGTATCTGCCGACCTTCGTCGTACCATGTAGTCGTATGGAGTTCAGGAACGTGGACCTGATAGCGACCGTATTTCGAGAGGTCATGTTGTGGTTTGTTGATGGAATCTGCCCGCTGGTCTACGACGTTTCAAAGAGTCCCATAGTCACACAACGTCACGGACTCGTGAAGTGCTACAACGTCTTCACGTGTAAAACCCTACATCGTTCTACACTCGTTCATGGTCATCAAACCGCCCGCTGCCCATAGTGTGGAGTGAGTTGCGGTGTGCAATCGCAAGGCGCTTACGACGTCTACACGTAGGGGTTGGTGTCCCTGATGAAGCGACCGGGATGCCGATGAGGAAGCTAGAAAGCGAGTGCCCATGCAAGCGAGCGAGCATGCGGTCGTGCGAGCTACCGGTCGATCGGGCGGGGTCCAATCCGATGACACTACGCGGCGGCCCATCCTTGCGGACTTCGGAATTGCGGGCTGTGATATGTGAACAGGGACCCCTCGTTTCAACGCTGCCACTTAGTGGCGGCGTTAAAAGTTGGCCACAGATCCAAGCCCGCCACTTCAAAATCCGCGAGGCTTGCATGAAAGGCGTGCTTGGATAAGATCCCTCGTTCCAACGCCGCCACTTGGTGGCGGCGGTTGATCACGATTCCGAAGTCCGCAAGGATGGGCCGCCGCCTGGTGTCATCGGCTCGGGCCCCGCCCGATCGGCTGGTTGCTCGCGCGACCGCATGCTCGCTCGCTTGCATGGGTACTCGCTTGCTAGCTTCCTCGTTGGCATCCCGGTCGCCTCATCGGGGACACCGACCCCTACGTGTAGACGTTGTAAGCACCCTGCGATTGCACAACGCAACTCACTCCACACTATGGGCAGCGGGTGGTTTGATGACCATGGACGAGTGCAGAACGTTGTAGGGCTTTACACGTGAAGACGTTGTAGCACTTCACGAGTCCGTGACGTTGTGTGACTATGGGACTCTTTGAAACGTCGTAGACCAGCAAATCATGGTATGACGATTTTTTACATCATTTGTACGACTGCACATGCAATGACGTAGTAACATAAGACGTCATAGTAGTACGGACGGAAGAACGTTGGAGCACTACATAAAGGGGGAAAGGTGCTTTGTACGTTGCAGGACTTTTGGAACTCCTACGGGCCACCAAGTACACATTGTCTGGGACAACTCTTT
Source organism: Penium margaritaceum (assembly GCA_023375785.1). Taxonomy (NCBI): domain Eukaryota; kingdom Viridiplantae; phylum Streptophyta; class Zygnematophyceae; order Desmidiales; family Peniaceae; genus Penium; species Penium margaritaceum. The sequence goes on along the minus strand of SZWC01002332.1, from coordinate 157,964 downwards.
CTCTTGCTTGGTTTTATGTGGGCAACACGGAAAAATGGTTCACCACCTGCTTTACACGTTTGTAGATCGCGAACTTTGTTCTTTACTGAAGTAAACATTGTCATCGGTATTCATGGATGACAAAACGATGGAGACCTTTGCTCATGTAGCATCCTGGTTGCAGGTCTACACCGTTTGACGGATGGCGTGGGAAGACCATTTGTTCACGTTGCCTACGAAGGCAATGAAGACGTTGTAGGGGTTTTGAAATTTTCTCCGCGAATTTTGGATGAATCATTGCTATGACGGTGATATCATTGCGATGTCGACAACATCGTTGCCGTCTCCATGATTCTGAGCTGCGTGCATTGGTCAATGCAATGATTGTTTTGTTTTTTCGAGAACCGTGAATTGTCTTTTGCAATTAATTTGTCAAGATACGGAACTATTTACGCCGCCCTGTTGGGTGGAGCACTGTTTAGGGGTCCCCTACTAGAAACAGTTCCGAAGACTCTTTCCAGAGGCTCAGCGAGTTCACGGCCTAGGGTTCCATGGCCAACTCGATTAATGCACGCAACGTGAGTTATCGCAACTCTGCGGGGCGTCCACGCGTCCCGCCAAGACACCCCGCAGCTGGCCGGTCGGGTGGGGGTGGACAATCCCTCCCCCCTCGGCCACCCTCATGATACCCACTTTCCGAGGGGCTATGCCGATGGCGCAATGCGACGTTGGTCTCAGCACTCGCAACTGAAAGTTCGAGTAAAAATGGTCTCTATGTGCATCGAGTTTGCAACTGTCGGATCTCGCCACACATTTCATTGAAATCGAGATTGGAGCCGTAATTCCTTCCATGAACGTCCAGACGGTATATGTCTGAACAACAACCCTCCGGACGTTCATTTTTCGGCCTCCCAGACGTTGGGAAGCATGCCACATCGGCATAAAAGCAGCGGGGGTCCGTGTAAAATCAGCGCCAGAATTCTGCTTTTAACCGAATCCTTCGTCAAGGGAAATGGCGCAATTGCGGGACTCGCGATCGTTCGCAGCTGCGCTCGCCGCAGCGCGTCCCGCTCTCTTGAAGCGCGGGACCATAAAACCAAAAGCAAAAGCAAAGCCTCGGATCTGCACCGCGATGTCACTACTGCGTGCATCGAAATCATATTCTATGAGCTTAATCTGGAGTTTCCAGCCGTGGCCTCAGCTGTGAGCCGACCTTCCGACGTTTTCGGCAGCACCGCTCGAAGCTGTGGCCCCTGCTGCTCCTGCTGATGCCAGTCGGAGCGGCATGGCAGGCCAGCAGGAGGCAGCAGCAGCCGCGGCTGCAGCAGCAGCAGCAGCAGCATCAGCAGCAGCAGCAGCAGCAGCAGCAGCAGCAGCAGCAGCAGCAGCAGCAGGGCCTGCTGGCAACAATTGGAACCAGGTCCAACCGCTGTCCGACCCACTGGCTCAGATTTTTCCGCAGCTTCCCGGAAACGTTCCACCTCACGTTCAGTCGAACGTAGGATCGCACGTTCTTGGCCACTCTCAGGTCCAGGTTCAGGTCCCACCGCAGGTTCGAAGTGATGTCCCGATTCAGTCCGCGGCCCAGATGGCACCTGGGATCGCTCCTCCTCACGCTCCACTGCAGGTGGGCGCCTTCCCAGGCTCCCTTGACCATGCGCAGACGCCAGGGCAAGCGCAAGGGCACGCGCAACTGCAGGCCCCCATGCCAGCGCCGCTAGCGGCGCCGCTGACAGTGGGCCTCCCGTCGGAACAGGGTTTCCAACAGGGAGAGGGGGAGGCCCCTCTCCTCCTCCTGCCGCGGGTGGAGGTGGTGGCGGCGCTGCTGTGCGACCGCTGTGACGGCGAACAGCGCGACCTCAGCGCCGCCGCCACCACCGGCGGCGGCGTGACGCTGCTGGACAGCGGCGAGTTCCTGTGCGCCACGTGCACGCCCGTGTGGGATGAGTGGTTGGTGAGACAGCAGAGCCGGCAGCTGTTGCTACAGCAGCAGCAGCAGCAGCAGCAGCAAGGAGGGGCCGCAGGGGCCGCCAGCGGCAGTGCTGACAACCCTCTCCCGTTACCTCTGCCAACTTCGCTGCCCGGCGCGGTACTGAGCCGCACGTGGCCCTTTGGCAAGGTGCCCCGCGCGCAATGGAGGGGGGCCGCAGGGGCAGTTGCCGAGGGGCATGAGACAGCAGCAGCAGCAGCAGCAGAGGCGGCGGGGGCAGGTGCGGGGGCGGCGACAGCAGCATTCGGGACAATCACAGGAGCGGCGGCGGAGGGGAGAAAAGGCCAAGGACGAGAAGCGGTGGCAGGGGCAGGAGTGTGTGATGGAGCAGGTGGTGGTGAGGATGGAGGTGGTGGGGTTGTTGGCATGGAAGTGGAAGCAGAGGCGGGGCGTGGCGGCAGTGGCGCAGGCGGTGGCGGCGGTGGTGGCGCGGGTGGCGCAACGGACAAAGACATTAAGGGAGACATCGCAGAGGGGGGAGGAGGGGAGGAGGAGGAGGAAGTGGAGGAGGGGGGGAGTGGGGACGGCGATGCGCATGGAGACGACGACAACGACGACGACGACGACGACGAGCACGCCGAGGCATGGTGGCGGCAGATGAGGGCGGTGGCGGCCAGCAGAGCAAGAGCTGCAGCTGTGGGGGTGAGAGTTTGAGCCGCGTTGCACATGGGTTACATTTGCGAGTTTTCATGTTGCAAATTCCCACGTTGCCGATTCCCATGTTGCAAAAGTTACCACGTTGCAGATGTTTGCATCGTAGATGTTGCCGCAGATGTCTGTACTCTCTTCCCCCCCCTTTTTTTTTTCTTTTCTTTTTTTTCTCCCCCCACTTTGTTCGCGCAGAGAAGTCTTTGGTGCAAGGTTTTGCTTCCTTGTCCCTTGAACCTCTGGAACCGTGTTCGGGGAAGGAGAGGAAAGAGAGCACGGGAGAAAAAGGAAAAAAAAAGGGAGAAAAAGGAAAAGAAGAAGGGAGAAAAAGAGAAAGTTTCATCACCTCATCTGGGGCTGAATGGGTGGGGTTGATGTTGAAAGGCGGAAGGCCGCAATCCTCCTCACCCTCCGACAGACGCCTTCAGTCAGGAACAAGACATGCTTCTGACTTTGAACAATGTTTCATCTCCACGGTCCATGCAGACGTGCATGTGTCATGTGATATGCATGCGCGTCTGGTTGCTCGATGCCAGGTGGCAGCGGTGCATGGGGTTGAGGTTGGGGGTTGTTTTCTTAAGCGTTGTCATTGTGTGCATGAGGATTTACCCTGGTGTGTTGATGTGCTGACAGGAGGTGTCCCAGACTGAGCGACTGCGTGTGGACCCCCCCCCCCCCCCCCCCCCCCCCC
>SZWC01002332.1:87930-124929 GCA_023375785.1 Penium margaritaceum | reverse complement strand
CACAGCCGTGCCGCCAATCAGAAAGATCCAGCCTGTGCGACTCTTACCGTCCGGGCTGCCGGCCCAGTCGCTGTCGGTGTAGCCCACTGCGACAACAGACGGTTGACGGCGGAACATGAGACCTCGCCGAGGAGTCGAGACGACATAGCGCAGTACTCGGATCGCGGCCTCGTGGTGGAGGTGACGCGGCTCCTGAGAAAACTGGGCCAGGAGGTTGACGGCGAACGCGATGTCTGGACGCGTCGTCGTCGCCAGGAACATCAACGACCCGATGACTCGCAGGTACGTGGTCACGTCAACTGGCTCCCCCACAACAGCTGGGTCATGACTCTTCAGCTTCACCTGGCCATCGGGCGACATGGGTGAGGATGCGCTCGGTACGAGTGGCAGGTCCTCGGCGAAGCGAGTGGACAGAGTCTGCACATAAGCAGCCTGATGGACATGGAGGATGCCCTGGGAGCGATCATGCTCGAGCTCCATGCCCAGAAAGACTCGGGCAGATCTGAGATCCTTCATCTGGTAGGTGGCGTGCAGCAGTTCCTTGACGCGCTGGATGGCAGCCGTGTCTGGCGACGCAATGAGGAGGTCGTCGACGTACACCAGAACAGCAGCGAAGGTCTGGCCTCGCGGACTAACAAACAGTGCAGGGTCTGCGGTGCTGCTCTGGAGCCCACCACGAAGGAGCGTGCTGCTGATCTCCTGGTTCCAGCACCGAGGCGACTGCTTCAGGCCATAGAGGGCCTTACGCAGGCGCCACACTCTCCCGGTGCCATCGTCGAAGCCTGGTGGCTGCACTATGTAAAGCTCCTCACCCTCCAGTGAACCATGGAGAAAAGCGTTGCTCACATCCATCTGATGCAGCTCCCACCCATGTTGGGCGACAAGGCTGAAGAGCGCCCGGCTGGTGGAGAACCGGTCAACTGGGGCAAAGATCTGGTCATAGTCGAGCCCAGGGACCTGGGCAAACCCCTTTGCAGTGAGGCGGGCCTTGTACTTGTCCAAGGACCCGTCGGGTTTCCACTTGCGCCGAAAGACCCACTTGGCGCCGATGGCCTTCCGACCTGGAGGAAGGTCCACGAGGTCGTACACGTGGTGCTGTAGGATAGCAGCGAGCTCATCGGCGCAAGCATCGTCCCAGTGTGCGGCCTCAGGAGAGGCTCGTGCCTCGCGCAAGGTGGCTGGGTACTCCGGGCGTGCTGTGGAGCGAACTGAGAGAGCATGTGCCTCTCGCGCCCCAGGTGGGATGCGCGCAAGGGCAGCCACGACAGCGTGCCGATGCTCGTGATGGAGCATGGCGTAGCCCAATGCGGAGCCCGGGTGCAGATCTGCAATGATGGCCGCGGTGGTCAGGCCCAGGGCTTTGGTGCCAGGGTCCCCACTCACGACCGTGGGAGTGGAGGAGACACGTGGAGCCACGGGGGGTCGAGGCGCCACCGAGCGCGGTGCGACGGTCTTCATGCTCACCGACGGTCTGGGTCGGAGGCTGCCGTCGGGGCCACGTGTGTAGCGTGGCAAGACGTGCGACGACGCTGAGTCTGATGGGCCAGTGGAGACGGCTGGGGCTGTCGGCCCGGAGAGATCCGCGGACACGACTGGGGAGGCTGGCCCGGAGGGACCAGCGGACGCGACTGGGGAGGCTGGCCCGGAGGGACCAGCAGACGCGACTGGGACAGCTGGCCCGGAGGGACCAGCGGACGCGACTGGGGAGGCTGGCCCGGAGGGACCAGCAGACGCGACTGGGACAGCTGGCCCGGAGGGACCAGCGGACGCGGCTGGGGCAGCTGGCCCGGAGGGACCAGCGGACGCGACTAGGGAGGCTGGCCTGGAGGGACCAGCAGACGCGACTGGGGAGGCTGGCCCGGAGGGACCAGCAGACGCGACTGGGACAGCCGGCTCAGAGGGACCAAGGAATGTGTCACCCGGACGCGGTAGGATGGAGGACGGACTCACCACTCCCCCACGCGACGGGATAGACACAGAGGAGCCAGAGCGAATGAGGTCACGAGGAAACAGGTCCTCGAAGAAGAGGGCATCCTGGGACTCGACGATGCAGTGCCGGGAGGGGTCCCAGAAGCGCCAGGCCTTGGACTGACGAGAGACACGGAGGAAGGTGCAGGGACGGCCGCGGGGGGCGAGCTTGCCGCCCTGCTGCGGGGCGGGCAGCCTGACAATGGCGACACAACCCCAGACGCGAGCGGGGCGGAGGTCAGCGCGCTGACCGCACCAATGCTGGTACGGCGTGGACTGACGGGGAAGGGGACCGTGGGGAATCCGGTTCCAGACCCAGGTCATGTAGGCCATGGCTTCAAAGTAGAAGCCCTCGGAGAGACCGGACTCGACACGCATGGTGCGGACGGCGTCGGCCATGGTCCGGTTCCACCGCTCGGAGACACCGTTCTGGGCGGGTGTGTAGGGCGCCGAAGTCTCGTGGTGGATCCCGCGGGAGGCGAGGAAAGTCGTGGCCTCACCCATGTACTCGCCACCGCGATCGGAGCGAAAGCGGCGAAGGGAGCGGCCACACGCGCGCTCTGCGAGGACAAGCCAGTCCTGGATGGCCCGGGCGACATCGCTCTTCTGCCTAAGACAGAAGACCCAGCGATAGCAAGAGTAGTCGTCCGTGAGGGTGAGGACATAGCGGCCATGCTCGCCGACCGACTCGGTGGGGAGAGGGCCCATGACATCCGAGTGGACAAGGTCGAGAGGGGCGGATGCACGGGAGGCAGACAAGGGGTACGTGGACCGGTGCATCTTCCCTTGAGCGCAGTCAATGCACTCCGTGGGGCACGGAAGAGGGAAAGTCTCTGGGTCAAGGCCAGAGGCAGGCTGGGTGCGAAGCATGCTGTCCACAGCGGCAGAGTGGACGTGGCAGAGGCGGCGGTGCAAGAGGCAGGTGTGCTGATGAGAAAGCGTGCTAGTGACGAGCACATGGCTTGTGGCGGCCGACGAGGGGGAGACGGGAGAAGAAGAGGAGAGACGAGGAACATGCCACAGGTTGCCACGGGCGGTGGCGTGCAGGACGACAAGACCAGACGGACACAACGACACAGTGCCAACACCACGCGAGTGCACGACATCCATGCTCATGCGGTCAAAGGCAGTCACGGACAGGAGGCTGAGCTCGAGACCAGGGATGAAGAGGACATCGGTTAGAAAGACGTCACCGGCAGGACCACGAGAACGAACGACGCCAACACCACGGACAGGTAACACCTGTCCGGAGCCCGTCCGGACACCGGAGACATCGCCGACGGGACCGAGCATACTGAAGGCCTCACGAGAGGCCGTCATGTGATGCGTGGCCCCGGAGTCGATGATCCAGGTCTCAGCAGGGTCCTGGACCGGGTTCGCTAGATCGCTAACGGTCACATGGCAGCAGGCGAGGGACGCAGACGCAGTGGACGGAGGCGCGAAACGGGACTGCCAATCGTCAAGCCAAGCAATATCATCAAGGAGAGGGGCGGAGGAAACCACGGGCGACGATGAGACAGACGATGAAACGGGACATGACCGCAGCTCAGTCTGAGTCATGCAGGGCTGGGCAGGAGAGCAGGAGGTGATCCAACTCGCACTTCCCTGGGGAGGAGGGCGAGGCCGGCCGAGCTGGAGAGCGATGAACTGCTCCAGCTGACGCTCACGGGAGGAGGGCCCGGGAGTGTAGACGGAGTGCGGAGTGACGGCGCCGGAGCCCGGGTAGTAGGAGAGCTGCGCTGGTGAAGGGAGCGGGGGCGCCGACGGCTGCGGGTAGTACTAATGCGGCGCGGGTGTCGTGACAGGCGGAGCTGCCGGAGTGGCAGAGCCGCTGGACGAGGTCAAAGTGGTCGGGCCAGCAGCGGCGACGGCGGCAGAGGCGAGGCGGCGCTCCCGTTGGCGTCGCATGGTAGCGATGATGCGCGCCTCGTCCATCGGGAGAGGGCACGTGTACCATCCGTGCCCGGGCTGACCACAGTTGTGGCAGACCGAGCCACCACCGCTGGAACCGGTCGACGACTGCTGCTGCTGCTGTTGCTGCGGCTGACCCTTGCCTTTCTTGTTCCGGTTCTTCTTCTTCTTCCCTGACAACGATGAGGCTGCTGCGGCGGGGGAGGCGACGACCACGGAGGCAACGGCAGGGGAGGCGACAGCAGGGGAGGCGACGGCAGGGGATACAAGCGCCTCCGTACGATGGAGCTGGGACTCCTGGCGAGCTTCCTCAATGCGGAGGAAGAGCTCGTATGCCCAGGGCATGAGGGTGCCCTGGGTCGCCATGGTGGAGAGGACGTCCTGGGGGTAGTGTACGAAGACGTCTGCGTAGTCGCTAGTGGCGCCGCGCTTTATGGTGAGGAGCGCGGACAGAGGGGGCGGAGCAGATGTGCCGAGATGACGGAGGATGTCCTTCGCCCGCTGCCAGTAGGCAGTGACCGTCTCGATCTCCCCCATGTGCAGGGAGTTCCGGAGCAGACGGCTGATCTCAGCGTCGCTGGACAGGCGATGGGGCCTGGTGAGGACGTGCCAGGCGGCTGCAGGGTCTGGGATGGCGCCAGCCGTGACGTCGCCGAGGAAAGGTTCTAAGGCCAGGCGGGAAGCTGGAGGGGCGACTGGGACGAGAGCACGGGCGGCGCGACCAGCGTCATACAACTGGTCGGCCTGGGTGGAGTCGTAAGGGAGGGTGTAGTATGCCCACAGGCCCTCACCCTGCGCCCAGATCCGGAAGCTAAGCTCCCAGCTTCGGAACTGCTCGCCGGCCTGATGCGGCGACGGCGGCGTCTCAAAGTCCTTCTGCCTGCGGCCGGCACCCGGAGTGGGGCCAAGGACGGAAGTGACTGTCTGCCGCTGGCGCTGAGTCTGCTATTGTGCCAGGTAGTACGTGGCAGCAGACACAGCTGGGCTTGCGTGCCCTGGAGGGATGAAGGACGGCAGCGCGCTGGTGGCGGTTTGGGAGGCAACTGGCTGCAGCGCCGCAAGCTGCTGGGTCAAGGCGGCGAGTTGTTGCTGAAGAGCAACAAGCGGGTCAGGGGTGCCGCCAACGTTACCAGTGAGCCGCTGCTACTGCTGCTGTAGGGGCGGCGGCTGCTGCTGCTGCAGGGGCGGTGGCTGCTGCTGTATGGGCGGCGGCTGCTACTGCTACAGCGGTGGCGGCTGCTGCTGTAGAGGCGGCGGCTACTACTGTCGCAACGGCGGCGGCTGCTGCTGGATGGGCGGCGGCTGCTGCTGCAGCGGCGGTGGCGGCTTCTACTGTAGAGGCGGCGGCTGCTGTTGCTGCAGCGGCGGCGGCTGCTGTTGCAGAGGCGGTGGCTGCTGCTGCTGCAATGGCGGCTGCAGTTGGTCCTGCTGCGGCGGCGGCGGCAGCTGTTGGTCGTGCGGCGGCGGCGGCTACTGCTGCTACAGCGGTGGCGGGTGCTGCTGCTGCTGCTGGTGCTGCAGCAATCGCTGTAAGAAAGGAGGGGTAGGGGTCCCCCCATGAGAGGAGGACCCCCCCTCGTCAGGACTATTAGCCATGCCTTGGTGTCCTCTCCTTTCTTTTTTTTTCTCTTTGTGTTGTTGTCTTTGTGTTGATGTTTTAGTAAGGGGTTGGGGGAGTGGGGAATCTACCCACTCCTCTAGCCTTCCCCTTTTCCCCTTTCACCCTCCCCCCCTTTTTTTGGTTGATGATGTCAGTAGTGACGTCAGCAGTGACGTCAGCGGTGATGTCAGCAGAGAGGTGCTGACATCAGCAGCGGCGAATATAGGGACCGCCGCTACTGCTGTTGGTGCTGATGTTGTTGCAGCAGCTGCTGCTGCTGCTGCTGTTGTTGCTGCTGCTGCTGCTGGTGCTGCTGCTACTGCTGCTGCTGCTGTTGCTGCTGCTGCTACTGCTGCTGTTGCTGTTGCTGCTGCTGCTGCTGCTACTGCAGCTGCTGCTGCTGTTGCTGCTGTTGCTGCTGCTGCTGCTGCTGTTGTAGCCGTGTGCTGCTGCTGCTGCTGCTGCTACGGGTGCTACAGCTGCTGCTGCTTGTGCTACGAGCTGCAGCAGTTGCTGTGGATGCTGCTGCTGCAGCAGCGAGCTGCTGCAGCTCACTGCTGCGGCTGAATGCTGCTGCAGTTGCTGCGTGCTGCAGCAGCTGCTCGCTGCAGCTGTAGGCTGCTGCAGCGAGCTGCAGGGGTGGGGGAATTTTTTTGTTGCCTTTTTTTTCTTTTTTTTTTTTCTTTCTTGTCACAGCGGGCAGCGACCCGCTGTCCCTGCGAGCAGCGTGCTGCTGCTTGCACAGCAGCAGCGAGCTGCTGCTTGCTGGCAGCAGCGGGCTGCTGCTCGCTGCTCGCTCGCTGCGAGCAGCGGGCAGCAGCAGTCGCGGCTGGCAGCTGCTGCTCGCTGCTGCTACTGCAGCTGGCGGCTGCTGCGGCTCGCTGCAGCAGCTGCTGCAGCCCGCTGCTGCTGCTGCACGCTGCTGCAGCTGCTGCGTGCTGCGGCTGCTGCCTGCTGCTGCTGCGGGCTGCTGCTGCTGCTGCACGCTGCTGCTGCTGCTGCTACGAGCTGCTGCTGTGCGGGCTGCTGCTGCTGCTGCTGCTGCTGCGAGCTTCTGCTGCTTCACGCTGCTGCTGCTGCTGCTGCGAGCTGCTGCTGCTGCGGGCTGCTGCTGCTGCTGCGAGCTGCTGCTGCTGCGTGCTGCTGCGAGCTGCTGCTTCTGCCTGCTGCTGCTGGTGGTGCCAGTCACTGCACCTGTGTGGCGTCGCCGCGTGCGTCGTCGCCCACAGACGTCAGACGCCGCCTGCCGCTCACCTCCTCGCGTCACGCGTGGGGGTCAGTGCTGCCGAAAAAATTTCGGCAGCATTTCCCCTGGCCCAGTGGCCGTGGGAAAAATTCTGATGCCGTCACCAGGAGGGTCAATGCTGCCGGAAAAAATCCGGCAGCATTTCCCCTGCACTGGCGCGTATGGGGGTCCGCCGGCGTTGTCTGGCACCCGTTCGCCAGTCTTCTGCTGCTGCTGCTACGCTCTGGCTCTGATACCATAAAGTAAACTATGCAGCATGTTGGGGCAGCAGCGTTGTTGATGCAACGTGCGGGCTTCCACGCTCGTTGCTTAGGTCAGCTGCCCCCTCAGTCTGCTGCTCTAGAGTCTAAGTCTGGAAGCTATGGGTTTTGTTACTCAGAAACGCGCGCGCCAGAGTTAGCGCCAGAAAGCAGCTGAAAACTGACAATGACTGATTAGGAATGAAGAATGAACAACAATGGGAGACCCCTCCAAGTTCTAGGACCCCCAAGCTCTGTAGAGCTTGTTACTCAGTTCATCAGCCAATCAGAAAATAGCTCAGTTCAGGCTGGCAGGTTTTCTCGGTGAGGCCTGCCAGGCAGCCGACAGCCCAAAACCCGGGCGTCGTCCGTTTTGCCTGAAAACTGGACCATACCATAATACCAACGCTGCGAACGCAGCCGTGCAGTCAGAATCTGCTAGAAAAATAGTAGTGAGGAGTTATGGCAGCCTAAACCCAGATAGTGCCCACAACGGTTTATGCTGCCAAACAGGGCCATGCAACAAGCAACTGGGACCCTAGGCAGTGCATGACGATGCAGACGTGATGGGACGCGCTGGACGCATGCAAGCAGCAACTGCGGTGTCAATGACCGCCGGCAGCACGACCGCCGAGGAGGCCTGCCGATGGAGCTGAGCGTGTCGCCGGAGAGAGGAGGCTCCAGCGAACTGCGAGAAGACCTCAGCGTGCGTTGGCTCCACCGGACGACACTCCATCAGCGTCGAGTCTCGCCGTCAGTCATCTGCACGCCGATGTACACAAGCCGGGAGGACACAACAGAGCACAATGAGAGATGCGAAAAAACCAACAGTGCTCTTTTGGAGTAGTTCTATTATGGAACGAGAAACGGTGTTTCAAAGACTATGTACGCGCTTTTCTCAAAATCGTTTTTTTCTCAAAACCGTTTTGTCACAACATATGAAGGAGCTCGAGAGAACCATCTCCTACTCGTGAAGGCTTGTATGAGAAAAAACGTGACTTTTCAAAATAATCCAGCCCTCGACATGAACAATTTACTGGGTGTAGGAGGTGCTTTTACGGCACAGAAAGGAGGGGGGTGTTAGTGTTTGACACACATGGAAGTGACCTCTTGTCTCTGCCCACTCACTCACTCACTCACTGCAGGATATTGAACGCCATTGAAGCCATGGTCCAAGCAAGGCTGTGCGAGTACAAAGCGAGAGTGGTCACAGCCATGCTCACCCCCATTTTGTGGTGGGACCATACAATTCTCCGTGGTTAAATTTGAGCCACTTGATGGTTGAAATCTGAGGGATTACCTGAGTTGATGCATGCACCACATACGCTCGTGGTCGATGTGGTTTTCTGGAACTATGTTCTTGCATGCTGTGCAGGTTGTTTGGTTTTTGCCCGGGTTGCTGATCCTACGGGGCCACACACTCAGTCGCTCTGAGGTGTGAGAAATCGCGGCGGCATTTTGCCGACCGGTCAGGTTCGACCCCGGGGTGGCGACTGGGCACCACCTCGAGTCACTCGAGTGGGTGGCCCGGCCAACCGCGGCTAACACCTCGCTTGCTCGTTACTCACACACTTGTTGTTTCCTCCCGTTGGTTTTTCAACTGGATCTCTCACACCACCCGGTCCATGGATGCTTCTCCTCCTAGACTAGCATGTGTGAGAACTTAAGGCGGACTCTTGCCGCTGCCTACAGGGGGATGGTCATCGTTCCTTCTCTCACCAGGGAAAATATGGACAGCCGTCCATCGTCGCATTAAATGTACATCAGTCACGTTTAAACCACGCGATCCACACGCTCGGCCTTCGACATTTTCTTCCGAAATTCTCTTTCCGGTTTTTTAGTATGGACAACAATAATCGATCCTTTTCTGTCCATTGCGAGCGTCCGAATGCACACTCATCCACACTACCACGTTGACTTAGTTGTAGTGCATTACCGTTACTTGTCAAAGCTTTTTTCTTTCATTTTCTCACTACGGCATTACTGTACCGCGGTATGATACCAAAGTACAGAAGAGGGGTACCCTGCCAGGTTAGTGCGGATACCGTACCGGTACCGTAAAAAAAAATACTGTTCTGCGGTACTACAATACCGCGGTACAAAAACACGGTATACCGTGGTACCGGTAATACCGGCATCAGCCCTGGCAGCAGCAGCAGCAACAACAGCAGTAGCGCGAGCCACGGCCTCCTCCAACCTCGCGGGTTCATCCCGTAGGAAGGAGTGGAGCTGCGCCTGCTCGTCGTACAAGTCGATGTCCTCTACGTTAGTCATTGACACAAGTGCCTCCTAGCCACGCGTTGCTGGCAGGGCGTGGGCGCAAGACAATGAGGCGCAACGTAAACCGTGTGGGGCTGTAGGAACGAGTGTTGCGAAGGCATCGGCTGTTGCTGACACATCTGTCGCTCGGCCGTCAGCTGCTGGCCGGACGTCATCATCTGTAGATAGATCCGCATCTACGGCGTCGTCGCGGTCATTGAACGTGCGCTCAGTGCCGTGGTGCTCCTCCTGAACCTTGGTGCGTAGCCCATCATCCACCTGATGCTGAAGGTCCGTCCGTCGCGAACGTGCATCATGTGGAGACCCCTCAGCTGCCTCGAGATGTATGTGCACATCCTTCACATACTCCTTGGCAGTCCGTTGTTGGTTTTTGTCTCACATCTCTCACTTGTACTCTGTTTTATCCTCCCGGCTTATGTACATCGGTGTGCAGATGACTAACGGCGAGACGCGACGCTGATGGAGTGTTGTCCGGTGGAGCCGACGCACGCTGAGGCCCACACGCAGTTTTCTCAAGCCTCCTCCCTCCTTCGTGCTCAGCTCCATCGGCAGACCTCCTTGGCAGCCGTACCGGCGGCAGGCACTGTCGTTGCATATGCTTCTTGCACACGTCTTGCGTCGTGTTTGATTGCACTGTTGCGTTCGCATCGCTATGTCATGCCTAGGGTCCAAGTTTTCTGGCACTGTTGGTACCAGGGATTAGCATAGACGCTACCTGGGTTTAGGCAGCCATAACTCCTCACTGCTATTTTTCTAGCCGATTCTGACTGCACGAGTGTGTTTGCAGCGTGCGTACTATGGTATGGTCCAATTTTCAGGCAAAACGGATGACGTGCGGATTTGGGCTGTCGGCCGTCTAGCAGGGCTCATCAAGAAAACCTGCCTGCCTGAAAATAGAGCTATTTTCTGATTGGCTTGTGAACTGAGTAGCAAGTTATACCGAGTTGGGGGAGGCTAGTTCTTGGAGCGGTCTCCCATTGTGTCTCATTCTTGTTTCTTAATCAGTCAGTTCTGATTTCTAGCTACTTTCTGGAGCTAACACTATCGGCACATCTCTGAGTAACAAACCCAGAGCACTCAGACTTAGACTCTAGAGCGGCTGACTGAGGGGACAGCAGACTAAGCAACGAGCGTAGAAGCATGCACGCTACATCAACAATGCAACTGCCCCAACCTCCGCTTTAGAATAGTTTCAAGGCAATGACCTACATGACGTGGGTGTGGAACCGGATTCCTCACGGACCCATTCCCCGTCAGTCTTCATCATACCAGCACTGGTGTTGAGAGCGATTCGACCTTCGTCCGGCCCAGATCTGGGGCTGCGTAGTCATCGTGTGGTTGCCTACCCCACACCAGGGTTGCAATCTCAAGCCTCGCGGCCATCCCTGCACCTTCCTTTGCGTCTCGCATCAGTCGAAGGCATGGAATTTCTGGGATCCCACCCGGCACTGCCTCGTCGTGTCCCGGGATGCCCTCTTCTTTGAGGTCCTATTTCCCCGCGACCTCGTTTGCTACGGAGCATCAATGTTCCTCTTTTCGCGTAGGGGAGTGGTGGGTCTATCCTCCGTCCAGCCGCGTCCGGGTGTTCCATCGTCTGCGTCCGTGGGTCTGTCAACGCCGGCTGCCCCTTCGGTGCCCGTCAGCCCCTCAGGGCCGCCTTCCCCATCTGTGTCCGACAGCCCCTCTGAGGCGGCTTCCCCGTCCGTGTCCGCCAGCCCCTTTTGGGTCGTCTGCCCCATCTGTGTCTGACATTCCCTCAGAGCCGGCTGCCCCGTCCATGTCCGACAGCCCCTCAAGGCCGGCGGCCCCATCTGTGTCTGACATCCCCTTAGAGTCGGCTCTCGTGTCCGTGCCCGCCAGCCCCTCAGAGCCGGTTGTGTTGGTTTGTGTGGCTTCCACCCGTCACGACCGACACCGCTGGTTTACCGATATACCCACATTTGGGGTATAAGGTAGAGGAGTGCGTGACGACACGACAGGCCTCCGGACTGCACCGAGACTTCTCCAACACCTATGACAACGCCGACGAGACGCAGTCGATGTGTTCCGGAAGCCATGTGGGCTTGTTAAGAGGTAGGGGAGTTTTCTCGGTGGGTTGAGACCCGTGCACCCGGTGGATTGCACCCGTGTGACGAGGAGACCCGATGCCTGTTGTGGGGCTTCCGATGTTCGGAAATTCGTCTGTGATGTCTGGACGTTGATTTTGATATTTTTTGGCAGTGCTCATATTTTCTCGGTGGTCGAGACCCGGGCACTCGGAGAGCTGTTCCAGTGCCTCGAGGAGACCACCTTTGTTGCTCTCAGTGTGTTCTCCCTATTGACTCATTTGGGTTCAGCAGGGGTGACGGGGCCCGGTGCGGCTAGCTGCCGGTGCCCCTATATAAGCCCGCTAGGGGCTCATTTGTAAACTCTCCTTGTTCTTTTATATTCAGCGTTCCAGACTTAGCCAAATTCTTGCCGTATTGCATCGCAGTCACACACAGAGCTCATGTTCGTTTTTGCATGGGCCTGCATGCCCTAAAGTATTTACAAGTTGGTATGAGAGCACAGGGGGACGTGTGAGCAGCAGAAGCATTAGAAGTGGGCGGAACGCAAAGAGATCGCGCCATGTGGCGCCACGCCGGCAGTAGCGTGAGGGAGCACGAAACGACTGCACGTGAACGCCTGAGGGGTGGTGAGCCGCGCAAAGCAACATTAGCGACTACGTCTAGCACTAGCATTCGTAGCAGCTGCACAGGCGGCATCAACATCAGTGGGAGCAACCGGTTTGCGGTGCAGCAGCAGTAGCAACAGCTGCACCAGCGCATTAGCCGGTGCAGCAATGGCATCACTAGCAACAGCACATAGCAGTAGCAGCAGTATTAGCAACGTGCAGCAGCAAGCAGCAGCAAAGATAGCAGCACGCAGCAGCCGTGGCAGCAGCAAACAGTAGCAGCAACTGCTGAGTAGTTTAGCAACAGCAGCAGCAGCAGCGAAAGCAGCTGCAGCAGTAGCGGCGGCAGCATCAAGAAGCAGCAGTAGCAGTTGTTGTGTAGAGTAGTAGTTGCAGCAACGGCGGAAGTAGAAGCAGCAGTAGCAACCGCAGCAAGTGCACCCGCCGCTGCAACTGCTGCTGTAGGAGGGCCTCGCAACCCTCCTGTGGCCCCCTCGACCCCCATCAGGGGGCCTCTCTGAGGGGGGGCCCGTCGTCCCATTTCGCCCCCCTCCCCTCCTTTTGACGAGGACCTCGAAGGGCCCCGTCGAGCCCCTCCGAGGGTGCCCTCGGAGGGGCCCGTCGGCTCCTTCGGCCGACGGACGGAGGGAGGGACGGACCCCCCCCCCTCTCGCCTCCTCACTCACTCACTCGCTCACTTGCTCGCTTGCTTTTTTTTGCGAGCGAGCAAGGAGCCAAGGGGGGGGGGCAACCTGACATCGCCCCCTCATTTTTTATTCCCCCCAATCCTGACCTGCCTCCTTTCTAGGAGGCAATCCAGAACCGGGTGACGGTCAAACCCGGGGTGAGCAGAAAGAAGGAAAAAAAGGAAGGGACGGGGGTGGGGGTGAGGAGAGGGGAGAGCGAGATAGAGAATAAAAAAAAAGAAAAAAAGGGGTGGTTGAGGGCAAGGAAAAAAACAAAAAAGAAAACAAAAAAGCATCGTCCAACTACTATTGCCGCAGCAACAACAGCTTTCATAGCAGTAGTAGCAGTATCGGGCGGAGTTGCAACGACTACATAGTGCGGCGGTTGCGCCAACGCTTGCTTTTTTGCCTTCTGAGCCGACAACGGATTGTGCATCGGCGGCGATCTCCACTTCGAGGCGCATCCTAGACTGGCGTCTTCTTAGGGCACGTGGATTGGTGCGCGCACGTCACTCCGTAGGATCGACGACAGATTCGAGTCTTTCCATCTTCGCGGCCTGGGTCGTCTACTGCTTGGAGCAGCAACCATACCTACAGCCTCCACCCCTTCTCGTCTTGGAGCGGTCTTCGCTCTTTTTGTGGCAGCAGAATTAATAGCCGCAGTTAGTCAGACTCTAGTCCCTGGGCGTGCTGTGGTAGTGCAGCTCGTCCCGTCTGGTCACGTTTGCTGACCCAGACGCCGTGACCTCCAAGAGTGACGGTACCTACTGGCCTCATTCTCTCCCTTGGCTTGGTGTTTATCACCGGGAGTAGGTGCCCTCGGTACCTATCCATCGTCTAGTGCACGAGATGTGTGCGCGAACATCTGAGTAGGTTCCCTACGCGTTCGCCTGTTACTATTGTGGTGATGGACGTCATGGTTGGCGTCGTTGTTGGACGCGCCCTCCCGGCTGGCATCCACCTTGGCTTCAGCCTCGTCCGAGCATGCGTCCTCCACAGTATGCGGATCTGCTAGCATTGGAAGATCCCCTAGCTGGACCTCTTATGACCATATTTGCGGAGATCCACGGCCTGAGGCAGATGGTGCAACGGCTTTGTGACCTTGTTGCCATCAAGCGTGCTTCTGCTCCTCGTTCGTCAACGGCCTCCTTTATATCATCTCCTCCATCCTCTCCTCCTTACTCATCCGATGGTGTACCTTCAGCTCCACCTGCCAGCGAGTCCCAGGCTACCACCATCCTTTCGATCCTCCACTCTGCTGTGACCACGTTGCCACCTTGCGATGACATGTCTTCATACAGTCGTTCCAATCGAGTGACCCCGCGACGTCAGCGTCAGCGCTCCGCACGCCGTGCTCGCATCGGTTTTGATACATCCTTCACCTCCTTGGCCTCCGTTGCTGTACCTGTCGAGGTGGAGTGTGGTCATCGCGCATTGCCTGATGTGACCGTAGCGACAAGATCCGCACTCGCGCCGGGCCGTGGTGCCCGAGCGTTAGCTCAGGCAGACTCAGATGATACGGTGACAGCACATGGCATGGAGTCTGACCCCGACATGACGTTCATGGTGGAGACTTCCGTGTCATCGAGCTGGACTTCCACGTCCGGGTTGGATCCAGATCTTCCGCAGCAGCAGGTTACATCAGGAGGAGCGTAGACATGACTTCCTTCGGCGGTGCCACTCGCGCCTCCGACCGGTGGAGGCCCAGCGGTGGCACAGGAGTCCCGTATGGAGCAGGATGCGTCTACCGGACTTTTGGGAGTGTGTGCAGCAGGCTCACACCAGTCCGGCGGAGGTTGCAGGGCTTGAGACATGTATGTCATTGAGTTTGCGTGGCTTCCACCTGTCACGACCGGCACCGCGGGTTTACCGATATACCCACATTCGGGTTATATGGTAGAGGAGGGCGTGACGACACGACGGGCCTCCGGACTGCATCGAGACTTCTCCAGCACCTACGACAATGCCGACGAGACGCGATCGATGTGTTCCGGCAGCCATGTGGGCTTGTTAGGAGGTAGGAGAGTTTTCTCGGTGGGTTGAGATCCGCGCACCCGGTGGATTGTACCGATGCGACGAGGAGACCCGATGGCTATTGTGGGGCTTCCGATGTTCGGAAAGCCGTCTGTGATGTCTGGACTTTGATTCTGAGATTTTTTGGCAGTGCTCACATTTTCTCGGTGGTCGAGACCCGGGCACTCGGAGAGCTGTTCCGGTACCTCGAGGAGACCACCTTTGTTGCTCTCACTGTGTTCTCCCAGTTGACTCATTTGGGTTCAGCAGGGGTGACGGGGCCCGGTGCGGCTAGCTGCCGGCGCCCCTACATAAGCCCGCTAGGGACCCATTTGTCAACTCTCCTTGTTCTTTTATATTCAGCATTCCAGACTTAGCCAAATTCTTGCCGTCTTGCATCGCACTCACACACAGAGCTCATGTTTGTTTTTGCATGGACTTGCATGTCCTAGAATATTTCCAATTGGTTTCCCCGTCCGTGTCCGCCAGCCCCTCAGGGCTGGCTGGCCCGACCGTGTCCGCCAGCCCCTCAGGGCCGGCTGCCTCGTTCGTGTCCACTAGCTCCTGAGGGCCAGCTGTCCCATCCGTGTCCGCCAGCCCCTCAGGGCCGGCTGCCCCGTTCGTGTCCGCGAGTACCTCAGGGCCGGCTGCCATGTCTGTATCGGCGTGCTACACATGGTCTGGGCGGGAGCCTTAGACCCAGGCCGACAGTGAGCACTCAGGCCGCCTCCTCATGTCCTCTCGCACCACGACCCCCTGTCATTCCACGAGGCTCCTTACCTCATGTCAGACCCACTCCCACAGTCGTGAGTGGGGACCCCGGCACCAAGGCACTTGGCTTGGCCACACTGTCAATCATAACTGACCTACATCCAGGGTCAGCTTTAGGCTATACGTTGCTCCACCAGGGGCACCGGTATGACATTGCGGCCACGCTCACTCGGATGCCACCAGGGACGCGGGATGCGCACGCCCTCACTGTCCGCCCTAAGGAGCGACCAGATGACCCAGCCACCCTACGTGAGGCTCGGCCGTCTCCCGAGGCCGCTCACTAGGAGGCTCCATGCACCTACGAGCTTTCCGCCATTCTGCAACATCACGTCTATGAGCTCGTTGACCTCCTCCCAGGTCGTAAGGCCATCGATGCCAAGTGGGTTCTCCGGCAAAAGTGGAAGCTAGACGGGTCCTTGGACAAGTATAAGGCCCATCTCACAGCCGAGGGGTTTGCTCAGGTCCCTGGGATCGATTATGACCAGAGATTTATCCCGATCCGTCGGTTCTCCACCAACCGGGCGTTGTTTTGCCTGGTTGCCCAACACGGGTGGGAACTGCATAAGATGGATGTGAGCAACGCCTTTCTCCATTGCTCACTGGAGGGCGTGGAGCTCTACATGGTGCATCCTCCAGGCTTCGATGATGGCTCCGGCAAGGTCTGGAAACTGCGGAAGGCCCTCTTTGGCTTGAGGCAGTCACTGTGCTACTAGAACTAGGAGATCAGTCGTACGCTTCTTAGCGGCGGCCTCCTTTGCAGCTCTGCCGACTCCGCGATTTTCATCTGTCCACGAGGTCAGAACCTCGTGCTGTCCTGGTCTATGTTAAAGACCTGCTCATCGCATCGTCGGATGGACCTGTCATCCAACGGGTCAAGGATCTGCTGTACGCTGCCTACCAGATGAAGGACCTCGGGCCAGCACAAGTCTTTATGGGCATGGAGCTTGAGCATGATCGCTCTGTGGGCATCTTCCATGTCCATCAGGCCGCCTACATCCAGACCTTGTCCGGGCGCTTCGCTGAGGACCTGCCCCTCGTGTCGTGAGCATCCTCATCCATGTCCTCCAATGGTCAGACGATGCTCAAGAGCTTTGATTCAGCTGTGGTGGAGAAGCCAGTAGACGCGACCACATATTTGTGCGTCATCGGGTCACTGATGTTCCTGGCGATGACAACACGTCCAGACATTGCGTTCACCGTTAACCTCCTCACACAATTCTCTCAAGAGCTGTGTCACGTCCACTTTGAGGCCGCAATCTGAGTACTGCGCTATGTCGTCTCTATCCCATTGCCAGGCCTCATGTTCCATCGACAGCCGTCTATTGTGGCGACGAGATACAACGACAATGACTGGGCCGGCAGTCCAAACGAGAAGAGTTGTACTAGCTGGATCTTCCTTGTTGGCGGAACGGCTACATCGTGGTGCAACGGCAAGCAAGGCTGCATTGCGCATAGCATTGTTGAGGTTGAGCATGCGGCCCTTGGTTCTGGCGCTTGTGAGAGCGTG
Organism: Penium margaritaceum; assembly: GCA_023375785.1. Lineage (NCBI taxonomy): Eukaryota > Viridiplantae > Streptophyta > Zygnematophyceae > Desmidiales > Peniaceae > Penium > Penium margaritaceum. The sequence continues at coordinate 108,055 of SZWC01002332.1, read as the reverse complement.
TGGCTACGCTCCCTGTTGTCCGAGTTGCGTCAGTCAGTCCCGTCCATCCCGTTGTATTGTGACAATGAAAGTGCCATGGCCATTGCTGACAATGACGGCGTGCATCGCACTCGTACAAAGTACATCAATGGCAAGTATCACCATGTGCGTTTGTTGTTGCATGAAGACAACATCAGCATTGTGTGGGTTGAGAAAGCACGGCAGTTGGCTGAGTTTTTGACCAAGGTACTGAAGTGTGACTCGTTCAAGAAGGCTATGAGTGTAGTCTTTGTGCGTCTGTGAGGTTCTCTCTCTCCCTGTCTGCTTGGTCTCTGTGCTCTCTTCCCGTCCATGTGCACTGCGCCTCTGAGTCATGGGGGAATGTTGGTTTTTATCTCAAATCTCTCACTTGTACTCTGTTGTGTCCTCCAAGCTTGTGTACATCAGCGTGCAGATGATTGACGGTGAGACGCGACGCTGATGGAGTGTCTTCTGGTGGAGCCGACGCACGCTGAGGCCTACGCGCAATTTGTTGGAGCCTCCTCCCTCTTTTGTGCTCAAATCCATTGGCAGACCTCCTTGGCAATCATGCCACTGGCAAGCACTGTCACTGCATATGCTGCCTACACACGTCGAGCACCGTGTTTGACTGCACTGTTGCGTTTGCAGCGCCATGTCATGCCTAGGGTCCAAGTTTTCTGGCACTATTGGTACCGGGGATTAGCGTAGACGGTGCCTGGGTTTAGGCAGCCACAACTCCTTACTGTTATTTTTCTAGTTGATTCTGACCGCACGACTGCGTTTGCAGCGTGCGTATTATGGTATTGTCCAGTTTCCAGGCAAAACGGATGACGTCCGGGTTTGGGCTGTCGGCCGTGTGGCAGGGCTCACCGAGAAAACCTGTCTGCTTGAAAATAGAGTTATTTTCTGACTGGCTGGTGAACTGAGTAGCAAGTTCTAGAGAGTTGGGGGAGGCAAGTTCTTGGAGGGGTCTCCCATTGTTTCTTATTCTTGTTTCTTAATCAGTCACTTCTAGTTTTCAGCTGCTTTCTGGCGCTAACACTGGCGCGCGTAACTCTGAGTAACAACCCCAGTGCACTCAGACTTAGACTCTAGAGCGGCAGACTGAGGGGGCAGCAGACAAAGAAACAAGCGTGGAAATCCGCACGCTGCATCAACAATGCAACTGCCCCAACCTATGCTTTAGAATATTTTTCAGCTCCCGTCGTGTTGAAACATCCACGGTGTAACAGCGGCTGCTCGCCTCCCGGAGCTCGGCCATGAGACTCTACACATGCGCCTCCGCTCGAGCCACGGCTGCCTCTTGAGCGTCCATCGAGGAGCGCAGGCGCTCGGGCACGGGAACTACACCTGTGTCGTCCGTGGTGGCTACTGCAAGCTCATCAGGTGCCGCCAATGTATCATACACATGGACGTCTACCGTCATATAGGGGTCATCGTGCGCTTGTGCTACGGCTACTACAAATACGGTAGTACACTGGGCCTCTATGCCGTCACCGAATCCGTGTCTGACCAATCCCCCATGTACGACTCGTCGTCCTCACAAGGGACGTCTGCCCCCTCCTGGCAGTCAGCCACATGTGGTTGATTGCTGTCCAGATACCGGACAACACTATCCGGCGCATCAATCCTGTGCTGTCCTGTGGTCGTCGGCGAGCACTCCACCCCTCCACCGACCGACGGACTGAAACATAGCACACCAAACCCACGATCGGGGACGAGGGAGACGGCTCTGTCACAACTCCTGCCATCGCCATAATAACTCGTATCGTCCCGGCCATCTTTAGGGTATCAATGGCTTCTGCTGCCTCTCCCACTCCCTCCGCCACATCTGTTGCAATCTCCAACTCGATCTCTAAAGCTGACTCAGCGTCAGACCACTCCTCCTCTGACGAAGAGTCCTCCACTATAGCGAGAGTGTTTGTCCCCTCCTGATGATGCACCAACTGAGTGTTTCGTAAGCCTCTGTCTGCTGCCTTAGTCCTCTGCTCCACGATAGTCGTCCGCGGACACTCCATCCCACCCACGACTAGCACACACCGACAGAAGCTAAAAGGGGATTATTTACCAATCTCGCAAGCGGTGATGATGAAATCGGCTCCTCGGCAACGTCTGTCACTACTGGTGCTTGTGCTGTCGGCTCTGCAGCTGCTGGCTAGCACGTCTAGCTTGTCGTGCCATCCGCTATCTCGTGCACCAAGTGCGTGTACGAGGGATGCCGACAGAAGGGATGTCTAAGAGAGCGACGCGGTCGGAGGTCGGGATGACTTCGACTGACTCCAAGACAGAGCGGAGGGTGTCGGATGTGGAGCTGAGGTCGGGTGGCGAGGGACCGTCAAGTGAGGACACTATCAGAGGTGAGGATGGCGAGAAGGAAGATGGGGGTGTCTGCAATGGCATGGTGGCAACGACTTGCTCAGAGACTACATGGTCTGTGAGCTATTGCACCATGTGCTTTAGACCCTGGAGCTCGACGTACAACACCGCCATAGCTCCACTGAGAGGTGCCACAGTATCGGGTGACAACGTCTCTGAGTCAGATGGTGAAGACGAAGGGCGGGACCGTATCCAAGGCAGTCGCCACCCGGAAGGGCGCTGGCAACATTGGCGCCAGCCATGGTGCCAACTGCCACAATAGCAAAAGGCAAAGCCGGTAGACGCCTGAGTCATGTGCCACGGCTGCAACTGCCAGCGTGGAATCGGCGCCTGCCACGCACTCAGCGCTGGCGCCAACCACGGCACCGGCTGCGCTCCCTGCCACGCTAGTGTGCTCATCTCTAAAGCCCGGCGTGGGTGAGTGCACATTGCACTCGCTCTCGCCGGCACGAAGTCACGGGGGGAGATTGGCGATCAAAGCACAGTCTCTTAGACGTGCTGCGATGCTGTCATGAGGACGGCCACCACAACGTTGATGGTCCACTGCTGTGCGGCTCCTACGTGATTGCTATGGTACTATCGCATGGCTAACGCAATGTGCGACCTCAAGTCACCTTTGGTTCTGCTGCTGCTGCCTACGGCCGCCGTCAACGCTGATGGTGGTGGTCCCCTCCACACTTCCTATAGCTAGTAACGCTACTGGTGGTGCTGCTGTAGTTACGGCTGGTGCTACTACATCGGTCACTGTCACCAACTGACGATTGTGACCCCCGACTACCTCGTTGCTGCTGTTGCTAATATCGCACCTCATGCGATTCTTGCTGCTACTACGGTCGATTTTTTTCCCTTTTGTTTTTCACCCAACGCTTGGCGCAAGTGGGGTACCCCTTCTTTGGGTCTTTCTCTAATGCCCCACTGGAGGACCTCCCTCTCCTCCCCTTTTTATTGCTTTCTAGCTCGACCCTCGCCTCGAGCGAGCTTGTCGAGTGAGCTCGCTTGGTGAGCTCTCCAATCAAGGAGCTCGTTGTGAGCAAGCAGCTTCGTGCAACTTGCTCAGAGCGCGAAGCTACAATGCAGCTTTGCGTTGCAAGCAAGCAGCAACAATGGCTGTTACAGCTACGACTGCCACTACTGTGTGCGCTGCTGCTGTTGCTGTTGCGTATGTATGCAGTTGCGATGGCATGCTGTAGCTGCTCGCCGCCGTCGCCACCGCTGTTTTGTTGCTGTTGCTGCGCCTGTTGCTCGCTATCACTGCTGCTCTAGTTACTGACGTGGTTGCTGCCCTATGCTCCTGCTGTTGCAGCTGCTAGTCGCCGCCAATTCTGCTGTGGCTGCTGGCCTCCACCGCTGCTCGCTGCCACTGCTCGTAGCCGCCGCCTCAAGCTGCTCCTGCGAGCTGCTTATGATGCGGCCGCTACTGCAAGCTGCTGCCGTCGCTGCGCGCTGCCACTGCTTGCAGCCACCACCGCAAGCTGCTTCTGCCAGCTGCTTCTCCTCCCCCCCCCTTTTTTGTGTGTACAGGCTGGTAGCCAGACACGGCTGCTGCTGCCACCCGTTGCTACTGCTGCTACTCGGCATGGCTGTTGCCCGTACCCGCTCTCGTTGCAGGTGCTTCACGCCGCCGCTGCTGCTAGGGTTGTTGTTGTTTGCAGCTTCCGCCGCTGTCTTCGCTGCCTTGTAGTCGTGGTGGGTCCCTCCATGATTTGCTGCTGCTGCTATGGGTGGCTGCCGCTGCAGCCACTCACTGTTGTTGTTGCTGCATTTCTACTACACAACACAACGAATTGTGGCTCATTTTCTCTGATACCAAGAGAAACTTCCTGGAACTTTCCTAACCGCTTGCCACTTAACTAAGCGACATTGCTGAGTCAGTGTGCGATGACAGTCACAAGTCATGCACGGAACTGCAAGGGTCTGGGTAGGGACACGTATAGCGTGTCAGGAAGCTCAGATTGAATATACCTTAGTGCTACCCATGTTCGTTTAGACTAATTATTTAAATTTTGTGTATGATCACGTTCAAATATTTCTTTCAGATGGGAGAATCACCTTTGTAATTGTGATCATTCTTGTTTAATATGAAGTATGGTGACACAAGTGTTCGTCCATAGGAAAATGACTGAAAATACACTTCCCCACTATCTCAACACCTGCACATAAAGATGCCATTGAGCAACTACTCAAGCCATCGGAAGGAGTGAACACTATTTTCCATCTCAAAGTTTTAAGATGACAAAGTGATTGGGGCCTTGGAAAACCTAATCTCTGGCCCTCAGGAGGAATTTGGGAGACAGTGTCTAAACACAAAGGGTGATAGGAGAATCAGGTGTAAAACTCTGACTGGGTGAAAATTGGGTGAATTTGAGTAGCACTTCATTGTTAGATACATAATGAGCTCATATGAGTAACACTACGGTAATCTCGGAGAGAAATGACAACTGAAAAGCATACAACATAAACGGCTGCTGCTGCGCACGATGGGTGACGCACGCGACAGTGCCAGTTTGTCCAAACCTAGTCCAAAACCACTGTTTTAGCCATAAACCTGTGCACAGGTATCCAAACGCATCACCGTCTGAACCTAGAGATGCAGAATCTGAAGCCGGATGCTGCGACTGGTCACATGCACAAGTCTGGCATATATCGGTGGATAGACAATGCAAAACATGCAAATCGGGCTCGAGAGCCAGACCACTGAGAAAACTCTAGCGTCTGCAGAGAAACCGCAAAGGACCCCGGCAAGCACCCGAGATGTTGTGGCAGCTGTGTGGCAGCTGCTGGTACATGGAGCCACAACTTGTCGGTGCTCTGGCACCAGCTGCGTCCGCATCAGGGATCATGTCGTCGTGCTCTCCAATACTGCTGCTCCATACCACCAGTACGGGGTATACGGATAATCACAACGGTCATTGCTCGTGATGGGTGGAAGCCACACAAAGCAACACTCCCCCTGGCTGACACAGTCGTGACCAAAATGACGAGTGAGGGGCTACACTCACTGTCTGTCGTGAACACCAATGACAGTACAAGGTCTCCTCGTGATAGTGGTGTAACTCACCAACTGCCTCGGTCTCGACCGTGCAAGACATGAATCACACACCCATGTGCCAACCATTACACAAGAGGTACAAAGCAACAAGGTCTCCTCATGACCTTGGAACATGTCTCCGGGGTCCGGGTCTCGACCACACCTGCTCGCATGCATGGAGCATACATAACACACGGAGGCAATGGGTCTCCATGTCACACCGGTACAAGTCACCAGGTGCGCAGTTCTTGACCAGCATAGCCTCGACCAGAACATCATGCCAAATCCAAGCTAAGCACACTATCCACATAAGGGTGTCAGGTAAAAGCCCAAACACTAACAGGATCATTAATCCGGGAGCATGATAACCAAGCTGCACCTCAAATCTCATACCTTGTTATAGGATTGGCAACCTTCTTAGTCACGGTGTGTAAAAATACAACTAGAAGCTTCCTAGCTCTATTCTTGTTGCGGATGTGGCAACACCATAGCTCACGCACTAGCTCGTAGGGCAAATGCAGAAGTGGAAAGTGTCTGGCTAGAGTAGACGCACATAGTCTCTACACATAAGCTTCATAAGCTTAATGTACAAAAAAAACGGCAACTCGCAAGACTACAACAGTGTCCAGCGGGTGACGCATGCAACATATTAGTTTGCCCTAAATCTGGCCCAAATCTGCTGTTTTGGCCAAAACTCGGTGCACAGGAATACGAATGCAAAACCGTCTAAACCCACAAATGCAACATCTTAATGAGGGAACAAGGCTTGCACGCATGAGTAGGTCTAGCATCGACCAGTGGACACACAATGTAAATCCGGTCCAAGTCCAATCCAACCCTAGAGGCTGCAGAAAAAGGGTGTAGGATAGAAATTGCTAGGAAGCATTTGCCAGTGACGTGGCGACATTGTCTACTCAGCTAACGCACAAGCAAGCAAGCAGGTGTACCGAACACCAACAGTTAGGCTCGGGAGACGTGCAGAGTCTTGTAAGCTAGGATAGCTTAGTAATTCAGAGAGAAATGACAACTCACAAGTACACAACATTATTATTGTTGCGGCATATGGCGGTTGACGCATGCGACAGTGTCAGTTTGTTCTAAGACTGGCCCAAAACCACTGTTTCGGGCATACCTATACGCATAGAAATCCAAACTAAGGCATGGAGTTCGAGATTGAGCAAGAATCTCGATCTCATCTCATCCATTTCGAGACTAAGAATGACACCATCAATCTAAAAGTTTGAGATTGAGAAAATTCCAACCATGACCTATGTTCTATGCTGAAATCTCATTCTCATCTCCAACTCGAAGTCAGCAGAAAATACTTTTAGAATATCAAAGTGTCTAATACACTTTTTTTTGTGCTAAAAAAAATGTCATACATGTATGGATATATGTGGGAACTGTGGATATCTAGTTTAGGGAAGATCACGAAAGGAAATAACGTGATACAACAATTTTCATATGCAAGATTGTTCATCTCCTAGAAATGAGAATTCCTTGCACATTGGTTCATCGCAACACACTGAACCTGACGATCTGAGGTCAATATGATGATAACAGTGGACATTTGTCTCTCTCATATTGCATGGACTAGTCGCGTCACGATACTTGACGCAATAATTACACCTGTCGTCTGGCAATCGAATAGGTAGCCTAGTGGGCTTCACACATCAAGATACTCCTGCCACATGTGAAACCCAAGAATCTTGGGTTTCACACGCGGCAGGATACCACGCTAGGTCGAATTTGCATGTGCGCGAGTTTGAGACGAGACGAAAGGAGAGCAGACGAGATCAATATCATCTCAATTTTTTTTGTTATCCCAAATCTCGATCTCGTCTCTGAGTGTTTCGAGGCAATCTCAATCTCGCCTCAAAATCCGAGATGAATTAGAGATTTCGAGATTTTGAGATTTCCAGAATTCCAAGATGTGATCAATCTTGAACGCAGAGCCTTAATCCAAATGCAACACCGTCGGGAAACTAACGATGCAGGATCTCGAGCAAGACACATCGACTGGTCACACACACAAGTCCAACATTGATTAGTAGACACACAATGCAAAACATGGAATTCGGGTTTGAAAGGTAGTCCACCGAAACTCTAGGCACTGCAGAAGTTTTACAGAATGCCCCAGCCAGCCCCCGGGCCACCGTGTTGGTTGGTAGCAATTGTTGGTGGGCGTGGCCACTGCCCGACATTACTCTTATGCCAGTTGGGTCCGCATCAGGGATGTGCACAGGCAGGGACACAACTGAGTGGTGTTAGTAGGCCGCACAAGCATTCGGGGACTGCTCACATTATAGCAATTCCCGATGGTGCAAATGTCCATATACGTGTAGAACTGACACAAGTGCGCCATGAGATGCTTAACACTGCATACGCACACACCCCACTCTCACCCAACCTTAGGCAAAGGGCGAAGTCCGAGTAAATGAATGTCCACCATAAACTTTCCACGCACCTGTACTTTGGTCAGGAAGTCAGCCCGTAGTGTACATGTGCCAACCCACATGGTAGAGATAAAATGTCACTCCCAAAGATCACGCACAAAATGATTCTCAACTGCAGTGTGTGTGTGCATGAAACAAACTAGATTTCTGTGCAATTGCGAGAGTACTTTGGTTGTCACAGCATAGAACAATGCAAGGCACACACAAAACAGATATTGTAGGTACACTGCCTTAGTAGCTCTAGTCCCCAGTGTAACATACTCAATGTAGCCCTGCTTGCTGTTGCACCACGACACAACGGTGCCACCCAACAAGAACACACAGCATGACCGACTACGTCCATCAAGGTTCCACACCCCGTCACTGTCTGTGTAGCCGTCAACTACCACCAAACATTGTCGTCGAAAGCAGAGTCTGAGACAAGATGTGGGAACCATAAACGAAACCACTCTTATAGCTGCATGAATGGCTCTCGCTGGAGGTCGATGCGAGAATTATGCAAGGAGGATTACAGCGAAAGCGATGTCGGGTTGTGTGGTCATGGGGAAGTACATCAGAGAGCCAATGATGCGCAAGTGCAGGGTCTCTTCCACTGTCTTCCCCAACTGTACATGATCATCCACCTTTAGGGCATCTTGCCCATCAGGTGTGATGGGGGTGGAGCAAGAGTGTCTGTCATGGAACTCAGTATACTGCTCCCTAACAACGCGGGTGTAGCGTGCCTGATGCAGCAAGAGTGTCTGCCACTGACGATCACGCACAATCTCCATCCCAAGTAGAACTGCCATAGGACTAAGGTCCCTCGTCATGTAGGCAACCAAAAGGTTTGCCTTGGCCTCCTTCATGGCCTCCATAAAGGAGACGCAACCAGGAGGCTGCAGACCAGGATGGCTGTGAAGCTCTAAGAAGTCCTTAAAAAAAAGATAGACAGGTCGGCATCAATCTGTATACAACTAGCACGTGTCAGTGTGTGGCTGATTTTGTGGTTCCAGCACCGGGATGACTGCTTCAAGTTGTATGAGGCGTTTTGTAAGCACAAAACCTTGACACTGACTTCAAAACCAGGTGGTTGGACCATGTAGATCTCCTTTTTTAGGGTGCCATGGAGGAATACGTTGTTCACATCCGCCTGGTGCAGCTCCTGATTGCGGTGAGGAACAACCCTGAACAGAGCACGAGTTGTGATTGTATGGCCAACGTGAGAAAAGGTGTGAGTGAAATCCAGACCCTCAACCTGTGAGAACCCCTTGGCTTTCAAGCAGACATTGTAGCAATCTAGTGTACCATTAGGCCTCACATTTATGCAAAAGACCCACTTGGCCTGTACAATCTTTTGCCCAGATGGGAGGTCAACAAACTCAAAGATACCATGCTCACGGTTGGATCTTAGCTCATCCTGACAAGTAGCATACCACATCTCTGCATCCTGAGCCAAAAATGCCTCCTTCAACGTGCCTAGATCAGGCGCCGTTGAGGAGAAACTATGAGTTGGGTGTATGGGGGCCGAGTCAACCGTCCATTGAGCCCTGGGGACTAATGGTCGAAAAAGACCACCGGACTCACATGAGTAGTCCAAAGCTGAGCAACTCACCTCTCGCTGTTGACCAGGCCGTTGGCCCACAGCCGGAGGGGCTGCAAGCGCACAGGGAAGGACAAAGGGTACAAGAAGACCATGGACAGATACTGGCTTACGCGCAGGGGAAGCAGGTGTAGGCAGAGGACCAGGTGTGGCCTGGGATGATGCCGCTCGTACTAGGTCAGGTGTGCCAGTGTGAAATGGGACATGCACGAGAGCAGGTGTGCGAGAGGGTACTGGCACAAGCACAAGAGAAGGTGTGCCAGAGAGGACTGGCACGGGTGCTAGAGCAGGTGTGCCAGAGGAAACTGACACTGGCACGGGAGCAGGTGTGCGAGGGGGAACTGCCACTAGCACAGAAGTAGGTGTGCCATGGGCAACTAACATTGGCATGGGAGTAGGTGTGCGAGAAGGAACTGACACTGGAATGAGAGAAGCTGTGCCAGGGGGAACCAACGAGACCACTAGAACGACAACCAACATGGCCGGGTCATCATCAGCTAGAGACTGGACAGCAGGCGAGGTCAAACAGTCACCAAGGTAACAGCTTCTGGAAGGGAGCCCGGTGAGGCTTGGATGGACCCATCCGCACATCTAGACTCCCCCGTCTGTTGAGAAGCCACACAGGTGGGAACAAGGTCGGCAACCAGAGAAGAATACTAGGCACTTTGTGATAGGTGAGAGAATCGAAGAAAAGAGCATATCAAGACTCAACCATGTGGTGGTGAGCAGGGTCCCAAAAGTGCCAGGCCTTTGACCACGGGGATTTGCTAGGAAGGCACACATGTGACCCTCAGGTGAAACCTTGGACCCCTCCTACTCCTTCATGTAGCAGATGTAGGGTAGGGAGTCCCAGATGTGAGCAAGGCAAGGGTTAGGGTAATGGCCAAACTAGAGACCATAGATCGTGACATGGTCATGATGATGATCATGCGGCATGTGATTCCAGACCCATGTCATATAGGAGAAACCCTCAAAGGCCAAGGACAACATAAGAACATACTCAGACCACATGACACATACCGCGTCCTCTATGCTTCGGTTCAAACGTCAAGACACACCATTCTGCTGTGTTGTAGCAGGGGTGCAGAGCTGGTGAAAACTCTGTGCTCAGCAAAGAAAGTTTCCATGTCGCCTATGAAACCACGACCACAATCCGAGTGGGGCGTGTGGGGGGGGGAGGGGGGGGTTGACAAGACTAGCGCTCAGCCATCACCACCCGCAGGCAGACCACCAGGACGGTATCACTCTTGTGGCGGAGGCTGTAGACCCGCAGTTGTTGGCACCAGTGGGTGTGGAGGCACCCTCAAGGATGCCTAGCTCTCACTGATGCACGCAACTAATGTTTGGGACAGCCAATGGACACCTTTGGTGAAGAGTGTGGAGCACAAGGATCACGGATGTGAGTGGACAGAACACGTCGCATTCAACAAAAATGAATGAAAACACGTTTTTGTTATTTAACACGGTGAGATTATCAGATCCTTATAGCCTGTGATCTAAGCTTTCCAACGCATCCACGCATGCCCAAATTGGAGCAGTAGAGCCCCTGCTACGGCCGTGGAAGTGGCCCTCGGTGGATCCGCCCACCTTGCCTTGCACGCTAGGCAACGGGAGGCGCTTCGACGATGAGCTGGCGGAGCGCCTTTCCTTACCCAGAATTCAAGGAGAAGGTCACCTTGTTCAAGGAGGTCCTTCTGGTCAGCTCATTCATGCCCTTGATGTATTTGGAGCTCATTGGAGACGAACTCGGATCACTGGTGGTGGATCATCCCGCCACCCATGGCGGGTACCAGATTCCACCCGCCCAACACCCGAACTTTGGGCTAGGCTAACATTCTGAATAGTCACTCAAATCGAGCGATTCAAAGCTTGATATTGCATTGGAAAATTCAAGGAATCCAAATCTAAAGTCATATAAGGTGTTCGACCACTCCTCAGTGGCCTAGCTAGGGAGTACGATCAACATCACTCATGGCAAGGGGCACACCATGTCAAGAGCAGCATCCGGGTGAGGTCATCTGTCATGGTTAGAACATATCATGCCTGATCGGAGAGACATTCAACAGAAAAGGGAGCAATGAGGATCAAGTGGAATCAGTCAAGCGGATAGAGTGTTCCGGAGGTGGATTCAGGGTAAGTGTAGCTAACTCTGTTTGTCGCTCCACTGCCGCCACGAACTCTTGCATGCATGACATGACGTCACTCTTCTTCTTGATGATGTAGAGGTAGAGCTTGCGGCTGTGATCATCGATGAAGGTCACAAATTATCGAGCACCCCCAATGGAGCTCTCGAATGGTCCACACACATCACAGTTGAGGGAGCTATATGACACAGGCGACGGTGCCACAGGTCTAGGTCTCCATCGTCCTTCTTCGCAAGGTGGGCAACGTCGGACCCCGTCCAGCTGCCGAGGGTCTTCGCACGGAGCAGGTACAATTCGTCCTCTCGCTTTCCACGTGCAATCACCTGGCCATCCCCATCTTTCCAGATGATGGCCTCCTTGTTGAAGAGCACCTCCAGCCCCTTATCGGTAAGGCGGCCCACTGACAGCGGATTTGCCCCAAATTTATGAATGTAGAGCACGTTGTGAATTGTGCTCAAAACAGCTTCTCCATTCACATCCACCTCGATGCACACGTTGCCATCACCGGCAACCAACTCTGTTTTGCTGTTGACCACTGTAGTGCGCCAATCCGAGGTGCCATATGTGACGAATGCCACCCACTCGCATTCCCTGTGGCGGCCCGACCCAGAGTCAATCACGGAGACTCCCGGATCTGTCAAGTCGGCGGACTCCTTCGCCATCGTTACATGGTTGTCCTTCTTTCCAGCTTTCCCTGGCTGGTCCGACTTCTTGTTAGGGCAGTTGCCTGCGTAGTAATCTTCTTTGCCACACATGTAGCACTCTCCCTTCTTGTCACCTTTCTTGGTGTCCTACTTGGCACCCTTCCCCTTCTTGCTCCCTCCTCCACCTTGAGGGCGGACGGCATAGACGGAACTTGATGTTGCCCCGCTTTCTCTACCACCACGCTGCATCCATTCATTGTGGACGTACTCAGCCACCTTCGGGTACTTCAGCTCATCGGTGGGCCAGCCGCCTACGACAGTGATCATGGGACTCCAACTGTCCGGCATGGCTTGCAGCTGAGGATCGACCTTCCATCCGGTGGCTACACACTCGGCAGCACGGGACTCGATCTGCTGCAGGATCTCCATGATGTCGTCGCCTTCGTTGGCTCGGAGGGTGACGAGCTTCTTGAAGACAAAGAGCTGGTTAGCAAGGTCGGTGGACTGGTAGATTGTGTAGAGCTTCTTCCAGGCCTCTGCGGCCTCCGTGCATCCTTGAATGAGAACGCTGCGTCGGAGCCAGCACTAACACCAACAAGAAAAGCGCCTTCTCGTTGCGCTTGTTTTTCTTCTCAACTTCCTCCGGTGTCTCGGTATCCAGAGGGGCAGTTTCTTTACTGTTGACCAGCTCAAGTAGGCCCTTGTCATCGAGGTAGAACTCAAAGTGCCACCTCCACAAGGGGAAGCCAATCCCGTCAAACTTCGAGACGTCGGCAATGCTCTCTTGCTCGATCGTTGCCATGGTGCACGGCAGTAGCATGAAAGTTGGAGAGCAAGAGTTCTTCTAGGCACGTGGATCCATAACCCTTTGTTGGCACTAGTGGGTGTGGAGGCATCCTCAAGGATGCCTAGCTCTCACTGATGCACGCCACCAATGTTAGGGGCAGCCAATGGATACCTTTGGTGAGGAGTGTAAAGCACAAGGATCATGGATGTGAGTGGCCATAACAAAAACGAGTTTCCATTCAGTAGAACTGAATGGAAAAACGTTTTTGTTATTTAGCATTGTGCGATTACATCAGATCCTTATAGCCTATTATCTAATATTTCTAACGCATCCAAGAACGCAAAAATTGGAGCAGTAGAGCCATTTCTACGGCTGTCGAAGTAACCCTTGGTGGAGCCGTCCATTTTGCCTTGCACGCTAGGCAACGAGATGTGCTTCGACAATGAGCCGTCGGAGTGCCTTTCCTCGCCTTGAAGTCAAGGAGAAGGTTACCTTGTTCAAGGAGGTCCTTCTGGTCACCTCATTCATGCCCTCGATGCATTTGGAGCTCATTGGAGACGAACTCGGATCACTGGCGGTGGATAATCCCGCCACCCATGGTGGGTACCAGATTCTACCCGCCCAGCACCCGAACTTTGGGCTAGGCTAAGATTCTGAATAGTCACTCAAATCGAGCGATTCAAAGCTCAATGTTGCATTGAAAAATTCAAGGAATCCAAATTCAAAGTCAGATCAGGTGTTTGACCACTCCTCAGTGGCCTAACTATGGAGTACGATCAACGTCACTCATGGCAAGGGGCACACCATGTCAAGAGCAGCATCCGGGTGAGGTCATCTGTCATGGTGAGAACATATCGTGCCTGATCGAAGAGAAATTCAACAGGAAAGGGAGCAATGAGGATCAATCAGAATTAGTCAAGCGGATCGAGTCCTTGGGAAGTGGAGTCAGGGTAACTGTAGCAAAGCATCTTACCCTGAGCGTAGAAGAGAGAGTCGTTCTTGGATGGCTCCTCGAAGGAAGCCGTGTTAAGACCAAGGGCTGCCTCAATTCGAATGGGCTTGGACACATTGTCCGAGCCTACATGGACAAGGTGGCGGTTTTTCAAACTCTGGTGTTCTTGAGAGAGAACATCAATGAAAAACACACGCGGAAATTGATGAGAAGAAAAGGAGGCAGAGGGAGCACAACAAGACACACGGGACATGCCATTGGAAACTTAGGCATAAGGCATAATAACACGGGTATCAAGAGCGATCACTGTGGCAGAATCAACAGAGTACTCAACACTAAGACCCATCCTGGTGCACATCCTAGTAGAGAGCAGGATAAGATCAAGAGCAAGAAAAAAGGACACATCAGTGTACAAGGGTCCAGATGAACCATCGAACCGCAAGACCTCAACTCGCCGGAGAGGCAATGACCGACTAGACCCTGTGTGAATGGACCGAACGGACGCAACGGGACCGAGCCTGAAGAAGTCACTAAGACAAGAGGACATGTAATGGGAGCCACTGGAGCCAAGGATTCATGTGCCATTTGCCTCACAACCTGTCTTCCACATTGAACAACATGCAACAGAACACTCTAGCTCTGCTAGATACTCAAGAGAGGAATCAGGACAACGAAAAACAACAAGAATCTGTGACTCGTCAAGCCAGTCGCTACTGTTATGTCCATCCTCATCTTAAGCTGTCTGAGCTCCCCCACAAGCATCATCACGGGCAACAGAAACAGTAGGACAAGCTACCTCGGGACGACCTGGCTGTGACAACATACTCACACATCTCTGAGTGCAAAGGGTCGGCAGTTGATGAAAATCTTTCAGCGTGAGATCCTGGGGGTCGAGATCATCGCTATTGCCTGGTGAAGTAGTTGTGTCTGCTATAGAATTGGTCGTGACTCGACCCGTTCGTGTGTCACCGGTAGAAATCCGCTACACATGTGTTGCCTGGAGGCTATGCATGATTCAGGGCCAATGAAGGGGCTGCTCGCTCTCTATGGAAGGTGAGCGTACCCCTTGTTGTAGTAGTGGACATAACATCCATGTTACTGCTCATTGGCTGATGCTGCTTCTGTTTTTGTTGCTGTTGCTGTACACTGCCATATCTCTTTTTCCCCGTCTCCCCTTCTGCAGCCACAGCAATGCCTTGGGTCTGACTGCTTGGGATAGAGAGGGCGGAGGAGGATGTCGTGGAGGTGGGGCTGGAAAAAAGGGACAGAGACATAAGAGGGATCACAACTACTACTGCAACAAGTGTATTTTGTTGATGGGCATCACCAGCCTCTTGACTGGATGTTGCCTTAAAGAAGTAGTGATGAGCCCAAGGAATCAACTGCAATTACTCTGATAACTCTGAGGGAGCCACACGGTTGAAGCCGGTGAAGAGCTTCACGTGGTCCAAGCGCTCTCCCATCATGATAGTGTTGAGTGCCCAAAGATTTGTCCCACCACCAGCCCCAAGGCATGTAAAGGTGCATGGCATGCATCCACAAGTCAGTTGCAAGCTCCGAGGGACCCTAGCGCAGGGAGTGGAACTCACACAGTGGAGCCACCCTCATGGCGTGGGTCTTCGCAGCAAGCAGTGTCAGGGGCAACTCTTAGCCGTGGCACAGGTTTACTCTGGTCCCGGTCTCGGTCTCACCAAGAAAGGGATGGAAGTCCACCACATTCTCCCATGGCATGGCGTGGATCAGACCGCGCATTACTCTTGCTCCTGTCTGAATCTGGTGAGCATTGCGGGTCTGGAACTGGCTGTGGTACAAGGGCCATAAGAACTCAGAGTCAACCCACACCTGAAACAGGGTCTCTTAGAGGTCGAAGCCCTCGCCATTGTCGTAGTGAGGTGGAGGTATAACAAATTCCATTGGTCACTACTCCATGGGGAGGGTGACCTCAGGTTAGGGAGAGGGTGGACAAGGGATATGGAGACCACCAGTGAGAGAAGTACCACAAAAGATAAATGCAGTTGAAGGACATGGTTGCTCCCATCGGCGGGGACGTGGTAGGGTGGGAGGCTGCGATCCTAGATGCAGATCACGGATGTGCTCCCGAATGATATGAATTTCATCCTCACATGTGTCAACGTGTAATTAAGGGTGCTGAGGCCGCGGCGCTGAGTATGGCATATACTACTGAAAAAGGTAAATTACCTCCAGTGTCTCCTCATGGTGTGTTCTGTGAGGCTCTTCGTGGTGTGTGCTGTGTGGCCATGGTTCAATCGACTCATGAAGAATTAATGAACATTGATAAACCCCAAACTCTCCATGAAAATGTGGCAAAAAATTCTATGATACTTTGAAGATAGTCATAAACATTCAACGCAGGGCCGACATGTTGGAGGAGGAAGTTGAGTAGATGCTTTTGGAAATTCTCAATGGATTAGAAATGGAACTTAAGGGACTGATGTAAGTTTTTTTTTGGGACCCTATGATGGATCATCCAACACGGGCGGAGAGCGTCAAAACAGTTATAAAGGTGGTTTGCGGGAAAAGCTACCAGTACCTGTGGCATGATGGCTCGGACAAAATAGATTGATCTTCCTCCTACAAAAGGATTCAGAGGAGGATGGCATACAGCCCATTCCAATGGTGTTATCTTTAGGAAGGTTTGTGCTGAAGCAGGAGAAGGAAAAGGTTGGGGGGAGGGGGGGGGGATAGCAGCACCTCCAGTTTTATGTTGGCACATGAGAGGGGGCATTACCATTGATTAAAGGAATTGGGANCTACCAGTACCTGTGGCATGATGGCTCGGACAAAATAGATTGATCTTCCTCCTACAAAAGGATTCAGAGGAGGATGGCATACAGCCCATTCCAATGGTGTTATCTTTAGGAAGGTTTGTGCTGAAGCAGGAGAAGGAAAAGGTTGGGGGGAGGGGGGGGGGATAGCAGCACCTCCAGTTTTATGTTGGCACATGAGAGGGGGCATTACCATTGATTAAAGGAATTGGGATAATCTTGGCCACATACTGATCCTTGTGGCTTCTACACCTAGCCATTGGCAACGCTTTCAATGAGGTGGAGAAAATTTTTGTTGCTGAGACAGTTGGGGGCAACATAATGGGGAGTTACATCCAGTTCCTAGATGAGCTTCATGCTAAGTCGACGAAAATGTTGTTGTTTGCAACCAATTCATCTGCTATCTCAGAGATTTTACAGGTTGTTCGAGAAGGGAGACCATCTGGCCAAGTGCTCGTCAAATTGGCACTACTCTGAGTGCTTGAGGCAGGTACGCAGGGCCACATTGGAGTGTTTGAAGATGGCACATCACTCTGTGTGGCCCCGTCTAGGCTGGGAGTTGCCTTCACCATCACGATGGAGGTTTCTTGTAGTCAAAGGTGCTTCTGTTGTGTCAGTCCAGGTGACCTCTGGACTTGAAGCCGTTCACCTGCAGGCACTCAACGGTGGTCAACACCTTCTTCAGGTTCACCTTGCACGTTCTCATGCATTCACAAGAGTTTTCTCGGTGGCCAGCTCCCGAGGCCACTCGCTCGATGAAGGAGGATTTGTTGTTTCTTTGCTTAACTATGCACAGCTCTTTCTTTTGCATCTGCTGCTTCTTTTGGATTGTCATTCAGACAACCGAGCAGCTCATAAGGTTGTCATGATCATTTTGCTTTCTGTTTTGGAGCTGGTAGGTTTCTTTCTAGAAGGTGTGTTGTGCAGATGTTTGCACGCTGGCTCATAGGGGAAGAGTAGGTATGCTACTCACTCTCATTCTTTTCACTAACTTTCCCAGATTTTCCATCTTTCTACCTTTCCTTCCACCGTGGGTCACGTCACGTTCCTCTGAACATGCCCTCTCGCACAGTATGTTGCAGAGGGGGTTTCTCAATTCTCTCGTGGTATCATCATAGTAGAGAGACTACACCTGTGCATCCCATCACACAGCGAGCAGCAGCATCAGCAAAGACGTCTGGATTGGGCTCAGTTGGGTGGGGCATACAGGTCCTCGGAACGTGGAGGCCTTGAGCTAGGGGATCACATCATGCAAGTCTCCGGCAGAGCTGTATGCGGGAAGCTGCCATGAGTTCTTGGCAGGTTCCCTCGTTGCTGCTGCCTTCTTGGAGGCAACGACCAGTGCACACAACTATAGCGGCAAAGGACGGCTGTTGTGAGGCAAAACGGCAGTAGCAACTAGAGGCTATCTTAGCCACAACCACGGAATTCTGAGACATGATATCAGTGTACAGCCACATGTTGTAGCAGCAATTGCAGCAGCTTCAATGGGCTACAGCAGCATCTACAGCTTCACTCGGCCATAGAACTGGCAGCTGTGGCACTCGGCCACAGTATCTAGAGTTTTTGCATTTGGCATCAGCAGTAGAAGCAGTAGTTGCTGCTATCAGACGTCACATCTGCCAGCACCAACGACAGCAGCCAATGCATAAGCAGAAGCTTCAGATCTGCCAATTCCAGAAGAAACTACATCAGTAGCAAAAAATGCTGCATTTGGCCACAGCAGCAAAATTAGCTGTACTTAGCTTGAGCAGCAGTAGCCATGCCTGCACTAAGCCGTAGCAGCAGAAGCTGCAGCACTTGAATGTGACATCTGTAGCTGCTACATTCGGCAGCAGCAGCAACAGCAGCTCCTTGCAAGCAGTGGCAGAAGCAGTGGTGACAAACAACAGCAGCAGCAGAAGCAGCAGCAGCAGCAGCAGCAGCAACAATTTTCTGTAAACCGACAGCTACAGCAATTATGGTGGAAGAGCAGCAGCGGCAGTAGCCGCATCCATGGTTGTGAAGAAGCTGCAGGGCAGCTTTCTAACAGTTGCGGCTGACTTGATTTGCCGGCCCCACCTTCTGTTGTGGCTGAAGGCTTGCAGTCAACGAGCCCGTCGATGGACGAGCTCGTTGACCTTGAGCTCATTTGGCGACAATAGGCTCCTTGCTTGCAATGACACCACCCAAGAACAAGAGGCAGGTGTTGCACGCAAAGCGTGCATAGGGTTACATAGTATCCGAGCAAAAGTATTCATATTGTTATCTCTTAAGAGGCTAAAAAAATTGCCCGCGATCTGGACCACATAATGGAAGGTTTGCCATGAGAAATTACTTCATCCATGGAAACCAAAACTGGTTGTAAATGGACTGCCAAAATGTCATCCGCATTTGTTCAAACTTTTTTTTGTTCGCCAATTGTGTATGGTTTGGGCGAACTCTTCCTAAATTACATCAAGCTACGCTAGATTTTTTTCCAGCCTGTGTGGATGTAAAAGCAAAAAAAAACACAACAAAAAATCAAACGAATGCGCTCGACAGTATAGTATTATGTATAACAATGCACCAACATATTGAAGAAGAACCTCAAAAGGCATTTCTTCTCTTTTTTTATGAATATGGTTGATTAATTTATTTAAATGAGATTAATTTGTTCTTGTACTGTGAAAATGCTAGTTTCACATGTCTATTATGAACTTCACTAAATAAAACATGATCGTTGACAAATTTGGATGAATTTTGAATGTTTTCTTATGTTATTACAAAAATTTGATGACGTTAGTATAGGAAGAATCTAATTTATTTACCTTCTTGTATGACGGTGGTTGAATTTATTTTCTTTCAATTGCATTTTGACCCTGTTTGAAGCCGGCTTCACGAGTCTCAATAGTTTAGCATGACGACCAGTTCCGTGAAACAGGACAGGCCGAGGCCGAGGAGGAGCGACAGAGGGAAAAGAAGAATATTAAATTCCGCTCGCCAATGGACTGGAGGGCCTAAACGTACAGTCCTTACCCTTGTGTCCTGGTGTCGGACTGGTCATTCCGTACTATCCGGGGTCTGTCCGGACATCTAGGTAGATGTCCGTGATTTGTTTTTCTGGGCCGACCTCGACTAGGCGTCCGCGGACGTAGGGGGGCATGCAGTCCAACTGATTCTTGCACCCTGAGTGGTGGATATGTCGGAAAAATGACCGATCCACCAATCACGATTTTCTTGAAGCATATTTTGGCCACGATCCGATTGTAATAGGTTACTATGTAACCCAACAAAAAGAAAAACAAAACAACGACGACGACGACGACAACAACAACAACAACAACAAAAAACAACAACAACAACAACAACAACAACAACAAAAACAACAACAACAACAACAACAACAACAACA